>BLSH010355930.1:45258-56488 GCA_018402905.1 Glandirana rugosa | reverse complement strand
GGACGTTTTTGACACATTTTTGGGACCAATGACATTTATACAGCGATCAGAAATGTAAATGTCCACTGATTACTGTATAAATGTCATTGGCAGTGAAGGGGTTAACCAGCAGGGGGTAGTGAAGGGGTTAACAATGTTCCCTGGCTGTGTTCTAACTGTGGGGGGGCAGGGCTGGTCGGGACATAACAGATCTAACTGATCCCAGTGACAGGGATCAGTAGATCTGTCATGTCCCATTCACAGAACGGGGAACCGCCGTGTTTACTTCGGCGGTTCCCCATTCCTCCTCTCTGAAAGGAGATCGCGGGTCTCCGGCGGACATCGGGTCCGCCCGACCCGCGGGCACGCTCCCGCGGGCGCGAGCGGCGCGTGCACGTGCCGCTCGCGCCCGCGGGAGGGCGCCCAGCACAAGCCAAATGGGAGGACGTCTATTGACGTCCTCCCGGCATTTTAGAGCCGCGCTGTAGCCGTCATTCGGCTATGGCGCGGGCGGGAGAAGGTTAAACAACATCAGTAATAGCTTACTGCCACACACACACTTGTAGGCCATCTTTAATGGCATAAGCGTTCAGTGTGTAGTATGTATATTTTAAGAAACTTATGTTTAATTATTATATTTTTATATAGAGGAAGACCCCCCTTGTAGGGCTCCTTTTGCCCCCATATAAATGCCGAAATGGTTTTAGGAGGTATCTGTTGGAGTGAGTAGTACAAAAAGAACATCAATCAGTTATTTACAAACATCAGGGCATCAATATTGTTCAATATAATAAAGACTGCATAAGCTGTAACTTTCTGCTGCCCACAACTAATGCTAAACTAATGTAGATGTTGTAGGCAGTGGTCTCTAACTAATACCTCAACTAACTGCTAGAAAAAAAAAAGAAGAAAATTGCATCATCATATGCTCTATTGTGCAGGCACCATATTATTATTTTACCATGGAATTCCGTTTCCTGTTGAAAAATACTAACATTCAGAAGCCGCATTGACAGCTTTACATTGTCATCTTCTGAATCTTTACAGCTAATTTAAAGTATAATAAATATTACCTTCATAATTAACCACTTCCCGACTGCCGTATGCAGAATGACGTCCGGGAAGTGGTTCAGTTACTCTGACTGGGCGTCATATGACGTCCTTAAGATAACAAGCCGCCGCACGCCCGGGGGGCGAGCATCGCGGCGATCGGTGGTGTGGGAGGTCAGTCTGACCCCCCGCAATACTGATCTCGGTAAAGTGCTTCCATCCGAAGCACTTTACCATGTGATCAGCCGTAACCAATCACGGTTGGTCACAGTGTAACACAGGAAAGCCGTTTATCGGCTGCTCTCCTGACAGGGAGGGTTTGTGCTGATGATTTATCAGCACAGCCCCCCCTTGGATCGCCACACTAGACCACCAGGGAGCCTGCCCAGGGACCACCAGCAATGTGCCCACCCAGGACCACCAGGGAGCCGACCAGGGACCACCAGGGAGCCGATCTGGACCAGCAGGGAGACCACCCTAGACCACCAGGTAAGGGTCATAGTGCCCAATATGAATGGCACTCAGTGCCACCTTCAGATGTCACCCTAGACCACCAGGGAATGGGCCCCTTTCAGTACATATGCCCACCAGTGCCCCTATCAGTGTGTACCAGTGCCCCTATCAGTGCATACCAGTGCCACATATCAGTGCCCACCAGTGCCACCTACTAGTGCCCATCAGTGCCCATCAGTGCCACCTATCAGTGCCTAGTGCCGCCTATGAGTGCCAATCAGTGCCGTCTATGAGTGCCCATCAGTGCCGCTTATCAGTGTCTGTCAGTGCTGCATATCAGTGCCCATCAGTGTTGCATGTCAGTGCCCGTCGTGCTGCTTATCAGTGCCGCCTAACAGTGCTCATCATTGCTGCATATAAGTGCCTCATTATCAGTGCCACCTCATCAGTGCCACCTCAGTACCACCTCATCAGTGCCAATTAGTACTGCCACATCAGTGCCCGTCAGTGTAGCCTCATCAGTGCCCATCAGTGATGGAGAAAATTTACTTATTTACGAAGTTTATCAGTGTCTGTCAGTGCTGCATATCAGTGCCCATCAGTGTTGCATGTCAGTGCCCGTCGTGCTGCTTATCAGTGCCGCCTAACAGTGCTCATCATTGCTGCATATAAGTGCCTCATTATCAGTGCCACCTCATCAGTGCCACCTCAGTACCACCTCATCAGTGCCAATTAGTACTGCCACATCAGTGCCCGTCAGTGTAGCCTCATCAGTGCCCATCAGTGATGGAGAAAATTTACTTATTTACGAAGTTTATCAGTGTCTGTCAGTGCTGCATATCAGTGCCCATCAGTGTTGCATGTCAGTGCCCGTCGTGCTGCTTATCAGTGCCGCCTAACAGTGCTCATCATTGCTGCATATAAGTGCCTCATTATCAGTGCCACCTCATCAGTGCCACCTCAGTACCACCTCATCAGTGCCAATTAGTACTGCCACATCAGTGCCCGTCAGTGTAGCCTCATCAGTGCCCATCAGTGATGGAGAAAATTTACTTATTTACGAAGTTTTGTGACAGAAATAGAGATTTTTTTTTTTTCAAAATTTTCGGTCTTTTTTTGTTTGTAGCGCAAAAAAATAAAAAACGCAGGGGTGATCAAATACCACCAAAAGAAAGCTATATTTGTGGGAACAAAATGATAAAAACTTTGTTTGGTTAAAGCGTCGCACGACCGCGCAATTCTCATTCAAAAGACAACAGCACTGAAAGCTGAAAATTGGTCTGGTAGGAAAGTGTTCTAAGTGCATAGTATTGAAGTGGTTATTCAAACTCACATCCCAAAAATATATGTGATAAAGTAATTTCATAAGTTTCACTTTTCAGTTTTCACCTTATATTTAAAAATTATTATTTTTCTTAATTAGGAATATATACTGTAACTTATACTTACAATGTAACCATTTCCAGTTGAATTCTCCTGAAATCCGCAGTCAGTATATTATATTATATTTAATATAAGTTGTTCCAAATTCTAATATCATTTAATCAGATGCTAAATCCTTTTTCAATCCTCTGAAATTCTGAGCGGGGCTACCAGATATGATATGATCAAAAGTTTTCTCTGCTTCCGTTTCTCTTGTACTGCACATAAAATTTTAAAGCCTGAACATAATTCTATCACATAACATATTCTAAAGTTTTGTTCTTAAAAACCTTTTTGTAATAGGTTACCCTTTAGATTATTTTACTTTCTGCCACTCTACATGTCATCACTGAGGAGTGTAGATACCCTACAGAATTTTTTTTTTTCTAAAATCTTCAAGGATCTTTATATTATAAAGAATTAGTTGTACCTTATTGTGCACTGTGATTATTAGCATTACCCAGGGCTTAGTACAAATTACTAAAATATTAATAATGCTAAATAATTACCTTATGTGGGAGATTAGCTCGTGGGGATCAACTTTCGGCAAAATAGTTAGCCTGCAGGCAACTTTCTTTAAAATCTGGTGACTTGCCAGGGCTATTGGTAAAAGGTTTGCAAGTTAAAAACAAACAAAAAAGAAAATAAGTCCTTGTCATCCGGCACTAAACTAAACAGTATAGTTTCCTCACTATACGGTGTGGGGCTTGCCCCCAACACCTACAAAACATAAGCCAAAATGAAAACCTTGTCTTTTAAATTCCAAACAGACAGAGGTCCCTCAGATCCCTCTTTGAGTTCCATAGAACAGAAAAAGAGCAGGAAAAGACGTCACCTACGCTGACGTCACTACCGGATGCAGGGTGGAGTGGGAGGTGCACAGGAAGCACCTCCCACTCCACCCTGCATCCGGTAGTGACGTCAGCAGCGGTTCCTGAGCCCCATCTGAGTTACTGGAAGTGCTGGAAGCCACCAGCTCAGCCAGTACCAGCGGCCACCAGTGTTCCCCGCCTGCAGCCCGTCCTTCTGAAAGGAGTGGATGAACCTCTACACAAGGCCCATTGCCACACATGCGCTGACAATGCTTTTATCTTGTGAGTTGCAATTTGTCTTTTTAATAAAGATGTTTTTATACTGCAGCACTTAGATTGGCGCTGCTCTTTTTCTGATCTATGTCCGCACAGAGTTCCTTCTAGCTCTTTTCAGAGCCTGCAGCCGTCTAAAGCCAGCATTTCACATTCTGAGACCTCAATAGACACCTTGGACTTTCCATCCACGGTCTACGGATGACAGACTGATCCAGTGCCCCCACATTCTCTCCATCCAGCTCCCAGGGCGCACAAGAGGTTACATGTTTGTCTCTTTGAGTTCCAGGTCAGAGCTCAAGTGAGATCTCTTCCTGATTATTTAAGGCACCAGCTGGTGGACTCCAGTGGACCACAAACTCTGGTCCAGAACCAGCCCTGCCACGGTGGCTGGTAAAATCCAGACCGCAATCTGTTTAACCTAGTCCAAAAGAATGCATACGAGGCAATAGGTAGCGTTCGTCTACCACTTCGCCTCGCATACCATCATATATCCTTCCCCTCTGCTCAAGCCCCTGCGGCTGAGCAACTGTCCCAACCATACAGTGGACCCGGGAGAGGGTATCTGCATTGGAGCCTTCCCGTCTGGTGTTCCGCTGTGAACTTAACCAGTTGCCGACCACCTGCCGTGGCTTGATGGCCAACATGGTTTGCTATCACGAAACGGCGTCACCTGACGGCGGCCGCAAGAACGAGTATTGTGAGCATGCACGCACCGCCAGAGGCGCGCTCGCATGCTCACTGTGTTCTGGGTGAGCTAGGGAGCCGGTATGGTGGACTCGTTCTCTTCCGGCTACCCGCGATGGCTCCCCCGCAGTGAGGGAATGGAGGTCTGTGTATGTAAACACGCATCTCCGTTCTGACAGAGGGGGAAGGGATGTGATCACAGGCTCCCCCTATATGGGAGCCGTGATCACTCCCCTCCCTCTGCCAGCCCAGCCCCCACACAGTTAGAACACACTGAGGGAACACAGTTAACCCTTAGAACGCAATATAAAGTGCGGCGCTATAGTGTAACCATATAAACATATAGTATCAAATTGGAAATGTTAATATGAAAGTTAAATCCAAGTAATAAATAAATAATTCTATGTTAACATCAAAGTGAGCATACTAACATGTCCTGTCTCATAGACATAAAGAGGTTGTGTACCAAATAAGGAAGTGAGGGGGGAAGGGTGGATGAGAGGGGAACCGTCCGTAGACTAAATGAATGCCTTGGGTGGACCCTATAGTAGGTCACAATGTCTACAGTAAAGTCCAAAACTGCAAAAGTTGAATTAAAGTGATTAGTGCTCAACTGGGGGATAAACACACAAATCCACACATGTGCAGTATATGAGCTTACCAGACACTGGCAAGACACCAGCAAGAAGTATTAAATCCAAATTCTGCTAAAGTAGACAACCGGGTACTCCTCACCGCCTCTGATCTGGGACAGAACAGCACCCAGTCCCACCTCAGAGGCATCTGTTTGTTCAACAGACTCCTTTGTGAAGTCTTGGGTTAGCACGGGTTGTACACAAAGGGCTTGCTTCAACTTCTGGAATGCCTTTTCGGCCTCAGGATTCCACTGAACCATGCCTGACCCTCTCCCCTTCGTCAGACCAGTCAAGGGGATGGCAATAGTGGAAGAGTTAGGTTTGAACCACCTGTAATAATCTGTAATCCCGAGGAAGGCACAAACCTGTTTTTATTCACCGGTTGGGACCATGTCTGAATTGCCTTGATATTTTTGGTCTGGGGCTTGATCAGTCCCCGACCAATAAAATACCCAAGGTATTTGGCCCCCTCCAGGCCTATGGCACATTTTTTGGGTTGGTTGTTAAACCTGCTACCCTAAGAGAATCTAATACTGCTTGTACTCGGGGCAGATGCGATTCCCAATCTGGACTGTGGATGACCACATCATCCAAATGGACGGCTGCATAGGGACGATGTGGCTTCAAGGTTTTATCCATCATTCTCTGGAAGAATGCAGGGGCCCCATGCAGACCAAACGGCATTTGCTTGCACTGGAAAGACCCCTTGGGGGTAGAAAAGGCCATTTTTTCCTTTTCTGACTCTGTTAAGGGGATCTGCCAGTAGCCCTTAGTTAGGTATAGGATTGTTATGTACCAGGCACCTCCCAACCTGTCCACCAGTTTGTCAACCAGCGGCATCCAGTATGCGTCAAACTTAGACACGTTATTCAGTTTCCAGAAATCATTACAGAACCTGATAGTGCCATCGGGCTTTGGGACCAGCACTATAGGGCTCGACCAGTTACTGTGGGACTCCTCTATCACGTCCAACTCCAACACGGTTTTTATTTCCTTCGCCATTGCCTCCCGTCTAGCCTTGGGTATTCGGTATTACAAATGAATACCTATAATTAGGGCATATATGATACACGGTTTGTGGGGCAATTTATCTCTTTTAGGCAGCAGCTACCATTGTCACTTTATTATTTTGTTTTGCTTTTTGATTACCATAAGCCCGGATAGGTTTTGGTACACAGTCTTCCTAATTTACATAATTTTATCCATACATGTCCTGTTTATATTGTATGGCCAGGTTATTATTTTTTTCATTTTCATTTAGCATTGTAGCTATAATAAAGGCAAACTCAATGTATATATTGTATACATATATTATTATATTATTATTATTATTATTATTATTATTATTATTATACAGGATTTATATAATGCCAACAGTTTGCGCAGCACTTTACAAAATGAAGGCAGACAGTACAGTTACAACACAATTTGGTACAAGAGAAATCACAGGGCCCTGCTTGTTAGAGCTTACAATCTAAGAGGGAGGGTCAATCGATACAAAAGGTAATAGCTGTGGGGGATGAGCTTATGTAGAAAGTAAGACAGTATATTAGATATAAGCATAATAGGCTTCTTTAAAGAGAAGGGTTTTCAGGGATCGTCTAAAGATGGATAGATTAGGAGACAGTCAGACAGATTGGGGTAGGGAGCACCAAAGGATGAGAGAAGCTCTGGAGAAATCCTGGAGGTGAGCATGGAAGGAGGTGACAAGGGAGCTAGAGAGCAGGAGGTCTTGGGAGGACCAAAGAGGGCGGCTTGGTTGGTATTTGAGACTAGGTAAGAGATGTAGCTGGATGGCTTTGTAGATTAATGTTAGTACTTTGAATTTTATTAAAATATGAAAGATGTAAATATTGCGCTCCTGATAAAACTTATATATAGTAGCAGCCGGCACTCCAATGGACCAATTGTATATAATTAAAGTGAGAAATAGTGCAGCGCTAAAAATGTAGAAAACATCCAAATTCACAATATGGATAAATATATAAAATTATAGTACACTAAAGTGCAACGTAATTAAAGTGCTCCAATGTTGTTATAGACAGTCAATATCCAATCTGTATCAGATGGTAAGTACAATAAACATTGTGCAAATTATGCCAAATATTCTAAGTGTAAAGGACTGTGTTCTATGTGCTAGAATGCACCTATTGAGTGTCTGTGTGCTAAAGTCCAGCAATGAAGATGTCAGTGTTTAAAACCATAAGCACCAAAAGTCTTGATTGAAGGCAAGTGTGTATCAGTGTCCAAAGTTCATAAGCACCATATAAAAAAAAGTGTCCAGTGACCACCACCAATCACTCGATGTGAATCCACCACCATATGCACCAAGCCCCCCTGGTCATTGCAAGTTGGTTTACATGATTGAATGGGCCCAGTTCTGTCTTCATTGATGTAAGTGTTCTTAAACCTTTTTTTATTAAAAAGAGTTATACAGTTTTACACTATTCTTTCTTTTATGGTTTGATTGTACTTGTGGAAATCCTTACTGCTGAGAATACCCTGGTCACTATGCTGTTTTAAACCGTTTGGTAGATCTCTATATACTGTTGCTGGAAGGACATAAGTGAAGGTGGAAGACCTGTATGAGTATCCATAATCCCGTATGATCGGGTGTCAACCTATGATTCCATCCATGTGTAAATTTTTTGCTTTCTGGTAAGCGCTTGGTGCATATGGTGGTGGATTCACATCGAGTGATTGGTGGTGGACACTGGACACTTTTTTTTATATGGTGCTTATGAACTTTGGACACTGATACACACTTGCCTTCAATCAAGACTTTTGGTGCTTATGGTTTTAAACACTGACATCTTCATTGCTGGACTTGAGCACACAGACACTCAATAGGTGCATTCTAGCACATAGAACGTGGTCCTTTACACTTAGAATATTTGGCATAATTTGCACAATGTTTTTTGTACTTACCATCTGATACAGATTGGATATTGACTGTCTATAACAACATTGGAGCACTTTAATTACGTTGCACTTTAGTGTACTAGAATTTTATATATTTATCCATATTGTGAATTTGGACATTTTCTACATTTTTAGCACTGCACAATTTATCACTTTGAATTTTATTATTTGGGTGAGTGGAAGCCAGTGAAGAGATTAGTAGAGAGGGGTGGAGGACACTGAGTGGTTGGTAAGGTGGATAAGTCTTGCAGCAGCATTCATTATGGACTGAAGGGGGGATAATGTATGTAAAGGTAATCCAATGGAGGAGAGAGTTGCAGTAGTTGAGGTGAGAGATAACCAGAGAGTGAATTAGAAGCTTGGTGGTGTCATTGGTTAAAATGGGGCATATGCTAGAGATGTTGCAGAGGCTGAGGCTACATGATTTGGACAGGGATTTCGATGTGGTCCTGAAAGAACAGTTCAGAGTCTAGGGTTACTCCTAGCACCCTGGCATGTTTGGACGCACTAATAGTTGTGTCATTGATCTTAACAGAGAAGTCAGGGGAAGGGGCATGTGGGGGAGGAACTATCATGAGCCCAGTTTTAGATAGATTCAGCTTGAGGAAGTGCTGTGACATCCATGTTGATATGTCTGTTAGTAAAGCAGTGATCTGTGAGGAGACTGATGGGGTGAGCTGAGGGGTAGAGAGATAGATTTGGGTGTCATTGGCATATAAATGATAGCGCAAGCCATGGGAAGTTATCAGCTGACACAGGGAGGATGTGTAGACTGAGAATAGTAGGGGTACAAGGACTGAACCTTGGGGGACTCCAACGGTAAGAGGAGTTTGAAAGGAGGAAGTGGAGCTGTAAGTGACAGTGAAGGTGCGGTGAGATAGGTAAGATTCGAACCAATGGAGAGCACAGCCATGGAGTCCAAGCAAATTGAGTTTTTTGAGGAGGAGGGGGTGATCAACTGTATCAAAGGCAGCGGAGAGGTCCTAGAGTAAGATTACGGAATAATGACCATTGGTTTTAGCTGTTAGTAAGTTGTTTGTGAGTTTTAGGAGAGCAGTATCTGTGGAGTGCTGTGGACAAAATCCAGACTGAAGGGAATCAAGAAGGTTATTTTCAGTGAGGTGGTCACTCAGTCGGTTGTAGACTGAACATTCAAGGATTTTGGAGGCAAAAGGGAGTAAGGAGATGGGTCTTAGGTTGTTAAGATTGGTGGGGTCCAGCGTGGAATATTTTGGTATGGGAGTGAAGAGTGCATGTTTTAGAGGGTTGGGGAAGATGCCAGTAGAGAGGGAGAGGTTGAAGATATGAGTTAAAGAGTGTAGGATAGAGTCGGAGGGTGATTGTAGTATTTGAGAAGGAACGGGGTCCAGGGGCAGGAGGTTAGGTGGGCGTTAGAGAGAAGTTTAGTGTCTTCCTCTATAGTAACTGGGTTAAATGAGAGTATTGATTGTGCAGGAGGACAGAGTGTGAGGGGAGTGAGAAATCTGTAGAGTGGAGATCTCGAGATGAATTGTATCAATCTTATTTTTAAAGTGATTAGCAATCTCCTGGGCAGTGAGTAAGTTAGTGGGTGGAGGTAATGGAAGACGAAGTAGAGCGGTAAAGGTAGAAAAGAGTTGGCGGGGGCTCTGTGAGAGGTTGTTAATAAGAGTGATAAAGTAGGTCTGTTTGTTTAGCAGAAAAAATAAGACAGGGGTTAAGATGGTGAAGGTTTCTTCGGGTAATATTTTGGTAGCTGCTAGGCAAGGAGGAGGAAGACAAGGAGAGAGAGAAACTAACAAGGTGGTGATCAGAGAGAGGAAAAGGAATGTTGGAGAGGTTGGAGTGCATAGGTAGGAGAATATGAGGTCAAGGCAGTTGCCATCAGAGTGAGTAGAAGCATGTGTCCATTGTTTTAGGTCAAAAGAGGAGGTTAGCCTCAGAAAGTTAGAAGTAGCGGGAGTGTTAAGATTAGCAAGAATGTTGAAGTCACCAAGAATGATTGTTGGAATTTCAGAAGAAAGAAAGTAGGGTAGCCAGGCAAAGAAGTCATCAAGGAAGCTTGATACCGGTCCAGAGGTTTGATTACTGCAATTCTCAACAAAAATAGAGAAAATAGACGAATACAGTGAGCTTCAAATGAGGAGAGGGACAGAGGGGGAGGTGGATGAAGAACTTAAAAAGTGCTTTGAGGGGATAGAAGGAATCCAACCCCACCTCCTTTCCATCCACTAGGCCTGGGAGAGTCCACAGGAGGCCACCATGGGAGAGGGCTGGCGACAAATAAAATTCAGAATCTTGAAGCCAGGTCTCCTTAATTGCAAGTAGGTTGAAAGAGTTTGAGATAAATAGGTCATAGACGGTGGTAAGTTTGTTACAAAATATATATATATCAAATATATATATCAATCTGGGATTACACAAAATGTCCCCAAAAAGTGGTGGTATATGTTCTACTGAGTGTACTGCATGCACTAGAACTAAACATAAAATGTAACATCCATTCAAACAAATGATCCTATAAATACACTGTGTCCTATTAAATTAGTGGTGTCTAAAAGGCAACCAGCCCCATTTCCTGGTGCATCATGGCAGCATACACATGGGTTGTGGCTCCGCCCCCACAACATGATAGGACTGGTTAACTATAAATCAAAGACAGACCCGGCTCACAGCATTCTCTCCTTTTTTCCTCTTACGACACTCGGCCCAGACAGAAACTAAATATCAATTGGTCAGGATAGTACAACACCCCCGCCTCGGTGTTGGGTACACATACGACGGTACTACGTGGTCCTTTACCCCGACCAACGGAAAATCTGTGGTGATTAAATTATCCTGTGTCACATAAATATCCTAGTAAACAAACTTACCTACAATGTAAAATACAAATCAAGATCACGTACGTCATGTGAGTCATCTTGTATATGGTGGTGAAAAACCCCTGTAAAACACATTAGGGTCTAACTATATATATAAACTATATATATATAAAACATTGTTTGAATGGTGGCAGAT
>BLSH010355930.1:14045-42377 GCA_018402905.1 Glandirana rugosa | reverse complement strand
ACATTCACTCCTTTTAGAAGAGGAGCAAGATTTACACCGTGCATAGACAGCAGTGGAAGGGTAGGATTCTTAGGCTGTCAGTGGAACTTCCTGTATCAATAATTGCAAATATGCCATTTTGGCTTAGGGGGCTCTGGTGTCTCTCCTACACTTAAGCATTGAGTCACCACTGCCTCTTCCAGTGATGACAGATTTGCTCTCTCACGGCCAGTTTTGTCATCCAGCCCCAAGAGACTACTTTTTGATGGCATGGAAGTTGGGAGATGCAGGCTACCAAGTCAAGGGTGCTCAGTGCAGGTAGTGGCTACCTTGTGTTAAGCCAGAGAGGTCTTTGTGAATAAGACTTACCAAAGAATATGGGAAAATTATGCAGATCTCACACAGTAAAGCCTGGAGTCCTTTATCACCTAAACAAGCCAAGGTTCTACAGTTCTTACAACTGGGCCTAGGTTCAAATATATTTAAAGTTCAAACTTCAGCCTTGTCTGCACTTACAGGGAGTCCTTAACCCTTTAGTGATGCAATTCTCTATAGGCTTGCATGAATTTGTATACCTGCCAGGAAACCATTGTTCCCTATGTGGCATTGCTCATGTTCCTCATCTCTATCAAGGCCTCACTTCTATCCTACAGAATTGCCTACACTCTGCAATCTGAAGATCATATTTCTGGTTGCTGCAGCCTCTGTGAAAAAGGGGTGTCAGAGCTGAAGGCTTTGTACTCAAGGAGCCTCACCTAAGCGTTCTACCCAGACAGTATAGTCCTAAAACTCCAGACTGCCTTTATCCATGTGATGTCTTTCTCCTTCGACTTTAACCAGTAAGTTTGTTTACCATCTTTCTTGGTTGAGTGAGAGAACCACATCCCCTGGATGTTGATCTAACCTGGGTGACCTGCTTGGCAGCTACCTTTTCATTCAGGAAAGCTGAAATCTGTACTTGGTTCCAGTGTGGCTTAAGGCAGGGCCAATCAGCATCAACATGTACAGTCATATCCTAGATTAAGACAATTAAAAGAGCTGACTCTCCACAAGACCTTCCTGTTTCGGATGACTTAAGAGCACATTCAACTAGGGCACTGCCAGCTCAGTGCAAAGCTCAGTGCTGAGGGTCTCCTGAGGCTATTTGCAAGTCAGCAATATGGTCCTCCCAGGAAACACCTTTATTACACCTTGCACCCTCCCATATGGCGAGTTAGGTCCCATGTGTATGCTGCCATGATGCACCAGGAAAACGGAAAATTGTATACTCACCTTTCCGTAATTTTCCTTTCCTGGTGCATCTTCATGGCAGCATACAGATTCCCGCCCAAATTGGTGAGAGTTACAGAGAATGCTGTGAGCCGGGTCTGTCTTTGATTTATAGTTAACCAGTCCTATCATGTTGTGGGGGCGGAGCCACAACCCATGTGTATGCTGCCATGAAGATGCACCAGGAAAGGAAAATTACGGAAAGGTGAGTATACAATTTTCCGTTTTATTGCATAGATTTTATTTCCCTTGCATACTACCAGGAAAGTAGATATTACTATTATTTCCTGTAGTGACAAAGCAACAGCAGAGTATTTTTGTTTTATTTTTTCCCATGGTGCATTGGTCACTTTAAGGTCAATTTGGTCAAAGATGCCAAGTTTCTAGTTATAAGTCACATTTCAGTGGCTGCTAATCATGATTCTGAACATGTATGCACTAGTAACAGACACAAGCCTTATTTTTGTTTTGATTTTAAAAAATATTAGGGAATAGCACCATGGTATGATCATTATGAGAGCTGACTTTAACTCCTCTGTGGAAGGCAGTTCATATCTCCTTTGCTAACTAAAACCACACTATTCAAAGGAGATTAAGTCATTTAGCAATTAATTGAATGTACAGTATGTGGTTTGTGGAGAGTACTTCAGGTATTGTGTGTGGAGACACACATTCTGCCCCCAGTAAATCCTACATCAGAATAAATTATATTCTTGCTAACAATCTTTCTCCGCCAGAAATTCACAGTTCAAAGCATTCTGAAATTTGTAGATTTGACTATGCTTTTTTTAAATACTATTTCCAAATCTCTATACTATAAAAGCAGAAACTCAATGTATCATTGCTTTCAGTCCCAATAATATTCATGAGAATTGTTCAGCATGATATCATATTCTCTAATAAGACCCCCATTGGGCCCTAAAAGTTGCCAATATTGGCTGCACACAAACCCTTCAGGATAGACTGTTGATCCAAATTGCCTCCAAACAGCAGAAGAGAAATTGTAAAAGCATGGCTTTTACCCAAGAAATCATGACATTTGAACATAAACAAAATAGTAGCAATTTGGTCCAGGGTGTAATAATACATCCTTAGCTATGCCCTTAGCTTAAGCCAGTTATACAAAAACGCCTACAATCCAACAACAAAAAATAATCATGCCTGCAATGTCTTATGAATTGCCTTATTGCCAAAATCACAGAAGAGTCCACATCCTACAATTTGTCAATATCTATTTGGGAAACATAGAAGTTGTAAAATGATATTTATATAGTGACCCATTGATTTTTTTCACTGTGCAAAGTTGCAGATAGTGACATGGACAGAGCATGATTTAGCATGCAAACATGTCTGAACAAGTGTGGGAATTATTATCAGGTGGGTGTTTTTCCCACAAAAGGGCGATCAGTCTGTCTAGCCTGTGCTCCTTCACTAGGAGGATCATGCTACAGGAGGAAGCGGAGAATGTACTGACACTTTGTGTCTTAGTTCTGACTTGTCTGGCCATAATTACAGGAGACCCGACCAGACTGTCACCTAAAGGTTGTGAAAGTCTGTGCAGAAGCAGTTGAAGGGACAAAGAAGCCAAATAGGAAGGACGCTGATTTATTGTAGTCTGTGGGGAAACGTGGGACTGAGCAGATCAAAGTAGCCGGCAGGCTGTTTTTCTTGTTTATCCTGTGTGATGGACCTTTTTTTGAATAAAAGTGGGTGCAAAAAACCCTTGGAATGCAAATTGGCATGTGGACTGAGTTCTTGATGTCAAGTACTTACAATTGGTGCTCTGATGTGGGCAACCAGATTGGAGTCTGCTAATCCCTGCTAAAGTTCTTCTATGATGAACTGTTGGTTCTATGATAAAAAGAGTCAATAAATATCACAGCACATTGTGTGTGACAAGTGATGTGTATCTGCAAGAGTTAACAAGAGAACTGTGCGCCCATTTGCAGGAACCATAACAGTTTGCTGTCAATTTTGAATGTAGTGGGCCTGAAATATCCGTCACTTAAAAAGAAGGACATTGCTAAAATGAGTGAGAACACTCTGTGATTGGATATTATTTCATCACCTGGGTAAGCCTCACATGATCCCCAACAGAATCCACTAGTTTTGGAATCTGCCATAGATTGGTGTAGGTAATCCCAGATACAGAGATTGTAAAGTCAGCTCTTAGTACAGTGAAAAACAAAGATTACCCTTGGAAGTGGTAATCCCAGATACAGAGGATGTCAGCTCTTAACCTCTACAGGTCCGCGCTATTGACAAAAGACGTCAACAGCGCGGACCTGAAAATCCGGGTGGACGTCCATGGACGTCCGCCCCTTTACACGCCCCCTGCGCGCTCTGGGCGGCGCCGGGGGCGTGCCCGCAGGTCGGGCGGACTCGATGTCCGCTCCTGACCCGCGATCGCCGTACAGAGCAGTAGAACGGGGAACCGCCGATGTAAACACGGCGGTTCCCCGTTCTGTGACAGGGGACAAACAGATCTACTGATCCCTGTCACTGGGATCAGTTAGATCTGTTATGTCCCGACCAGCCCCGCCCCCCCACAGTTAGAACACACCCAGGGAACATTGTTAACCCCTTCACTGCCCCCTACAGGTTAACCCCTTCACTGCCAATGACATTTATACAGTAATCAGTGGACATTTAAATTTCTGATCGCTGAATAAATGTCATTGATCCCAAAAAAGTGTCAAAAATGACCGACATGTCCGCCTGGATATCAAAGTCCCGATAAAAATCGCAGATCGCCGCCATTACTAGTAAAAAAAATAATAATAATATAAACGCCATAAATCAATTCCCATAGTTTGTAGACGCAATAACTTTTGCGCAAACCAATCAATAAACGCCGATTGCGATTTTTTTTACCAAAAATATGTAGAAGAATATAAATCGGCCAAAACCGATGAATAATTTTTTTTTTTTTTTTTTGGGATATTTATTAGAGCAAAAAGTAAGAAATATTGTTCTTTTTTCAAAATTGTCGCTCTTTGTTTTGTTTATAGCGCAAAAAATAAAAACCGCAGAGGTGATCAAATACCACCAAAAGAAAGCTCTATTTGTGGGGAAAAAGGACATCAATTTTATTTGGGTACAACGTCGCACGACCGCGCAATTGTCATTCAAAATGCGACAGCGCTGAAACCTGAAAATTGGTCTGGGCAGGAGGGGGGTTTAAGTGCCCAGTAAGGAAGTGGTTAAAACAGTGAAAGAGGTAATGGTTTCCAAGAAGCAGGAGGAGAGCACTGTTTCCAGTAGCAACACTGATTAAATTAGATTGGTTGACTTGTCATAAAAAGATATTGCATTCTGACAATGGTAAAGATTTTCTAACTATCTTTGAGAGTATTGATTTGCGGGAAGCATGACCCAAACAACACTAGTTTGAATTATTACAGTCCCTTTTAATGGTAAAATATCAGGATGTCTACTGCGTAGTGGGCTGGGACAATTATGACAAGCTTAACAGCGAAATACTGATAATGCAGCACTGTGAGCCAGAGGTAAATGGGAGGTCGGGGATTAGTGACCCCTTTAGAATGGGTTTAATGAAATTTTTGAAACAGCTGAGCATTTTTCCCTTCTCAGTGAAGCTAATGAAAATGAACACATATGATTCAGATTCCCAATAACAACAGCTTGTACCTCTTTCTGGCAAAATTAATGAAATTGCAATCCTTTTAGAGCTGAACAAATGTAAAACCTTTGAAGTAGAAAAAAATCCCATAGTAAAATTTGTAATTTCAGACATTCAAATCTCAACACATGGAGGATTATGCTATTGCAAGACTCCAAAATGACCAGACAGCTAGAAGTACAGGAAGATGTATTAAGAATAACCCAAAAGGTATCAGCTCTCATAAAAGCCCTAATTATAATATGACTGGTGTGATCCAAATTAAAATAGTCAGACATCACTCTTGGAAATGTTCCCGTAACAAGTGTCTTTTGGGAATTTATGCTAGTGTGGTGATGGGTAAGCCTAGAATGTACACCTGGCTATATGCTTAGGTGTTCCATTTTAAATTTTATTTGACAGCTGTGCAAGCAGAGGTATTTGCAAACTGAAAAGGAATTGGAAAAATAATTCTGGTGAGAACATTTACAGGTCCTATAGTGGGTGGTCTTACTTTTATCAGGATGGAACTAAGGCAAGTCAGAAGAGCACCCACGACGGCAGTAGATTACAGAGATGTCCTAAGAAACATGCCAAAGTATACAGTTATGAGGTGGATGCATTGAGCTTAAAGTAGTTGAAAACCCTCACATATACCCAGTGTATATCCTCCTATATATGTTGTAACTGATTATCTGCAGCCATCTGTCCCCTTGAGCTATTCAAAGTCTAGAATTTAAACAGAAGCTCACACTGCAGATCTCAGTGATGACATATGTAATCCCTGATTGACAGTGAAGGGATGCACCTCACTTGACACAGTACATAGAAAAGATGCAGAACTGTGAATATCATTCACATGCTGTGTGCTGGAGCTCACTCCCTGATCATTTTTTTATCACTTGGTGTTGGGCAGTGATGGCTGGTGGGCACGGATGCAATTACCCCCCGACCCTGCGAGAGGTCTGGCAGGACCGACACTTACTGTGTGCTGAGGGCTCTGTTCTTCTTCTCCTCTGGCTCCTCCATGCGGGTTTACAGGGCAGTGGCGGCTCTGGTGTCTCCCCTTCCAACATGCCAGCCATCCAATAGGATTGCCTGGTGCTTTGGCCAATCTGGAAACAGGTCTCACTGACCTGACTCCTGATTGGCGGGGAGGAACTGCAGTGTGAAAATAGCAAAAAAATTAATTCGCTATGGTCACACAATTGGGTGGGATCGGGGCGCATTCTCTGTGCCCCAAGCCCACCCTTTTTTGAAGCCTATTAGAGCCTCGGGCTCTAGTCAGGTGCTTCAAAAAAAAATGCACCATCCTTCCCCACCATAGGACTCCATGCCGGGGGCGGCATCCATACACCCTTAATGCACGGACCACCATTGGTATTGGGGAAGTCACACAGATAACAGAGGAATAAGGCCAGGGACCAGCATTGCTGGAGAAGAGTGGCGCCCCTAGCTGCCAGGGGTGTAACTCCTCCAGTGAGAGTGGGGGTGAAACCAAGGGAAAGGAAAGACAGGTTCTGGTGGTAGGGGACTCAATTCTCAGAAGGACAGAGAGGGCAATCTGTCACAAAGACCTGAAGCACCGAACTGTATGTTGTTTACCGGGCGCTCGAGTTCGGCACATCGCGGATCTGGTGGACAGACTACTGGGAGGGGTTGGCACCAATGACAAAGTCAGAAGAAGATGGAGTGTTCTAAAAAAAAGATTTTAGGGACTTAGGAGCTAAATTGAGAACTAGGACCTCCAAGGTAGTATTCTCAGAAATACCACCAGTACCTCCAGCCACACCAGAGAGGGAGCGGGAGATTAGGGAAGTTAAAAAGTGGCTTAGGAGCTGGTGTAGAAAGGAGGGGTTTGGGTTCATGGAGAACTGGACCGACTTCTCAATGTGTTACCAGCTCTTTAGCAGGGACAGACTGCACCTAAATGGGGAAGGTGCAGATCAGCTGGGAATGAACATGGCCAACAAATTAGAGGGGCTTTTAAACTAGCCAACGGGGGAAGGTGCAGATTTAGTAATAGCCAAAGTGGAACATATTTCAGAGGGTAGTATTGGGGGCAGTAGTGGTAGGCTGACTAAAGAACCTAAACCTGAGGTAAATATAGTAACAAGTCCTATATGCAACCGAGGAACACCCAACAAGGAGACAGTAGGCGTCCGGACAAAACTATGTGGCTTGTTCACTAATGCCAGGAGTCTGGCAGACAAGATGGGAGAACTAGAGCTGTTACTGTATGAGGAGGATTTAGATTTTGTGGGAATTTCAGAGACTTGGTTCAACAGCTCTCATGATTGGCCTGCAACCATTCAGGGGTATTCCATATATCGCAGGGATAGGGAGGGCAAAAAAGGGGGAGGGGTATGCCTGTATACAAAAAATGAGGTATAAGTAAATGTGAGGGGCGACATCACTAATGGATCAAGGGAGGAGTTGGAATCCTTATGGGTAGAGCTACAAAGGGAGGATACCAAGGGGAAAGTAATACTGGAAATATGCTATAGGCCCCCTAACCAGAGGGAATAGAGGGAGGTGGACCTCCTATCACAGTTTGGAATAGTGGCAAATATGGGAAGTGTTATTATAATGGGGGATTTTAATTATCCAGACATAGGCTCGCCATTTCCTAGATGTCCTGTAGGACAAATTCATGGGTCAGATGGTACATGCACCAACAAGAAAAAAGCATCACTAGACCTTCTGATTACTAACAACACAGACCTGATCACAGATGTGGAAATAAGGGGCAATTTAGGAAACAGCGATTACAGGTCAATTCGTTTCAGTATAGATCATACAAATAGGAAACATAAGGGGAATATAAAGACACAGAATTTTAAGAGAGCCAACTTCCCTAAACTACACTCCTTGCTGTAAGATGTTATTTGGGATAAGATTCTATGAACAATGAACACAAAGGAAAATGGGCGTGATTCAAGAACATATTAAACAAAGGTATTAAGCCAGTGCATCCCAATAGAAAATACATTTAAAAGCACTAATAAAAGGCCAGGGTGGCTTAACTCCGATGTAAAAGTACATATAAAAGCAAAAAAAAAAATACAAGGCTGACAGGTCACTGTCAACATTCCATTAATCCCAAGAAATTATTTAAGTATATAAATAGTAAGTGAGGGAGGTCAGATCATATTTGCCCCATAAAGAATGATGAAGAGAATCTGGTTACAAAGGATGTAGAGATGGTTTTAAATGTATTCCTCTCTTCAGTATTCACAAGGGAAACGGTGGAGTCCAGTATCCAAAACTACAGTGTTTGTCCTCATAACACATCACAGGAAGCACCCTCATGGCTAACTGAGGATAGAATTAGGAATAGACTTGAAAACCTTAACCTTAATAAGTCACCGGGACCAGATGGCTTGCACCCAATTGTACTTAAGGAACTCAGTCAAGTGATAGCCAGACCATTGTTCCTAATTTTTACAGTCTACTGACTGGTATGGTACCAGCTAATTGGAGAAAAGCCAAATTAGCACCAATATATAAAAAAGACCAAGATATATCCCTGGGAACTACAGGCCAGTTAGCCTAACATCAATAGTATGCAAGCTCTTGGAGAGAATGATAAGAGAATATATACAAGATTTTTGTAATGAAAACGGTATCATTAGTGGTAATCAACATGGTTTCATGAAGAATCATTCTTGCCAAACCAATCTATTAACCTTCTTTTAGGAGATGAACTGCCATCTAGATAAAGGAAGGCCCGTAGTCATGGTGTATCTAGATCTTGCAAAGGCATTCGATACAGTTCCCGATAAACGCTTACTGTACAAATTAAGGTCTGTCGGCATGGATTAAAGGGTGAGTACATGGATTGAAACTGGCTATAGGGGCAAGTCCAGAGGGTGAGGATAAATGGAGAGTACTCGGAATGGTGTGGAAAGTGGGGTTCCCCAAGGCTCTGTTCTGGGACCAATCCTATTTAATTTATTCATAAACAATCTGGAGGTTGGGATAAGCAGCTTAATCTCAGTATTTACGGACGATACAAAGCTAAGCAGGACAATCATTTCTCTGCAGGATGTAGAAACCTTGCAAGAAGATCTGAACAAATTAATGGGGTGGGCAACTACATGGCAAATGAGGTTTAATGTAGAAAAATGTAAAATAATGCATATGGGTGCCAAAAATATGAATGCAATCTACTCACTAGGATGAGAACCTCTGGGGAAATCTAGGATGGAAAATAACCTAGGGGTCTTTGTAGATGACAGGCTCAGCAATGGCATGCAATGCCAAGCTGCTGCAAGCAAAGTCAACAAAATATTTTCATGCATCAAGAAGGGGATTAACTCCAGAGATCAATAATTCTTCCACTCTACATGACTCTGGTGGGCACCTGGAGTATGTCATCCAGTTCTGGGCTCCAGTCTTCAGGAAGGATGTACTGGAAATGGAGAGGGTTCAGAGGAGGGCAACAGAGCTGATTAAGGGACTGGAGGACCTTAGTTATGAGGAAAGATTACGAGCACTAAACTCATTCTCTCTGGAGAAGAGATACTTAAGAGGGGATATGATTTCAATGTACAAATACTTTACTGGTGACCCCACAATAGGGACAAAACTTTTCAGTGCAAGGGATCACAAAAAGACACACGGCCATTCACTAAAATTAGAAGAAAAGCAGTTTAACTTTAAAATGCGTAGAGGGTTTTTTTATGGTAAGAGCAGTGAGGATGTGGAATTCTCTTCCACAAGCAGTGGTTTCAGCTAGGAGCATAGATAATTTCAAAAAACTATTAGATGGAAACCTAATGACCACTACATTGAGGGATATACAATGTAATACAGACATAAAAGCACAGACATAGGTTGGACTTGATGGATGGTCTTTTTTCAACTATGTAACTATGTAACTACGGCAGCAGAGAGAAATTACAGCCTCTGAAGAAGTGTTGGACTTATTGTCAGGTGGTTGCTTTCCCCACAAATGGTCAATCATTATGTCCAGCCAGTGCCCTTCCCTCACTAGGAAAGTCATGCTACAGAAGGCAGCAGTGTGTACAGACACACCAGCAGTATGTACCTGTATTCTGGCCTTTCTGGCCCTAAAGACAGGATACCTGACCAGATCATCACATGAGAAAGTCTGTGTGCAAGCAGACTGAGGGACAAAGCTGTCCAAATAGACAGCATGCTGACTCATTGCAGTCTGCATGGAAACAGACTGTGGGTCTAAGCAAACCACAGTAGTATGGAGGCTGTTGTTTGCTGTGTATCCTGTGTAATACTGAACTCCTACTCAGGAAATCTGATTTAAAATTAACTTTCTTTTGAATAAAAGTATGCATAAAGAACATGCATTGATATACATACAGCCCTGAATCTGTATACAAGTCCATAGACTGTGTTATGTGCATAAACATATCTTCAGACACTGCAATGTACATGATCTTCCTGATAGACGCTATGTGCACACACACATGTTTGGGCATGGCCATGAACACAATATTTCTGACAGGCACTTTGCCACCCCTCTACAGCCACAGCATGTGCAAGCGGTAGTCTAGTGGCTGACAACACATTCCTTTTCTTTCTTCTTCCAGGCACAGGGCAGCTAATCTTTCTTTCAATTTATGCCCCAATCCACATATCCCTCAACCTCTCACAATCACAATCCCAGATCAGTTCATAGTGATTGAACAAGGCCTTCTTCCAGGACAATGACCAACATATCTCTAGACAAAGAAAATGTTTGCAGCCCAAAGTACATCCCTATAAGCTCAAAGCCTCAAACTCGAGGCAATCCATAAAAAGTCACCGGCCATTTTGCTCTACAGGGACCCGCAAGTCCTAAGGGAACATCTAAACATATTTTTATAACAAAATGTCAAGAGTAAACCCTATTATCTTACCTTTTCACTGCTAATTCCATACATCGTATGGACCTACCTGCCTGCAGGTGGCCAAGTCCGTACGCCGTATGGACCTATATTCCTCCTGTTATAAGCTTGTGGTCACTTCAGTGCACATAAACTTATATCAGAAATGTTCAGCATACTCTGCTGAACAAAACAATAGCTAATAAGCTGCTAATCAGAGTTATTCAGCTAAAATGACAGCCCCCCCTCCACCGCCGCTACTTCTCTACCTGTCATCCGCTGCTTCCTCCCCTCCTGCACTGCCCAAAATAATTGCTCTGCCTCCCCCACACTGTCTTCTGTCTACACCATCTATCCCCCCCAGCACTAATTTTTGCCCCCCAGCATCAGTGCCCCCTCCAGCACGGATCTCCGTGCCACTCCCACCGGCAATGGCACAGTTAAACTTTTTTTTTCTTAACTGATGTCCCCCCCCACTGGCACCCCCTTCAGAGCCCCACACCCCTCTCACCAATCCCCAGTGGCCCCATATGCAGCTCTGTAAGTGGCATTCCCACTGCCCAGGAGATCGGCGAGTGCATTGTGTTTCCTAGGTGAACAAAGTGAGTGTTCAGTAACGTTCGCTCTTATGTTCACCTGTCACAGTGGCATAGTAAACAGTGTTTACTATGCCACCATTTATGAATGAGTGAGAACCGCTATTCAGAGGCTTCAGAGGCTTCCATGCCTTCATAAGTATTGCAGCTGAGCCTGCAGAGAAAAGGACTGAACTCTTCAGTCCCTTTCTCTGTCTAAAAAAAGAGACCCCTGATGTCTCTCCAAAGCCCCTGCAGAATTAAAAAAAAAAAAAAAAAATATAGCAAGGCCCCTTTGACACAGGCATTTCCATGGGACGGAATCCGCTTGTTCAGTGGGGGATCGGTCTGCTAATCCCACGCAGATGACAGAGCAGAGACAGACACAGTACCTATCTCCCAAATGGGGGATCGGGTGAAAATGGACCACCTGTCCATTTTCGTGTCACAGCTGACATCCGCTGCTCCATAGGGGAGACTGGAAGGTCCGATCAGGTCTGCCTGAAAAACTGACAGGTGGACCTGATTGGAAAGCCCATGTGAAAGGGGACTAAGGGTAAATTTAGACATGCGTCTAAATTGCCCTTGCCTTTGAAACCGGAGGCTACCCTCCCGAGGCTACTGACAGGCAGTGAGGAAGCCTTGCGATGCCTCCTCACCACCTGTTTTAACCCCATTTTGGCAGACAAATGCGTCACAACTGCATGCTGCCCCTCCCTCCCCAACCGTAAGTCTAAACAAATGCAAACCACATAGGTGCACCGCTCAAAACCCAGAGCACAAAAAAATTCAGTTCATTATAAAAGTATGCACACCTGTGTCAGGTGCTCAGGTTCAGGATGTTCCTCCTCATCCGATAGACCAAATTATATACAGCAAAAAGAACCGGCAAACTGAAGTACGATATCCAATGAATTTATTCCATGCCCATAAAAATACAGCACACGCAGACGTGTTTTAGGCTTGCAGCCTTGTTCACAGCAAAGCAAGGCTTTATGGGCATGGAATAAATTCATTGGATATTGTACTTCAGTGTTCCGGTTCTTTTTGCTGTATGTAAGTCTAAACAAAACCTAAGGCCTTGTTCACTCAGGTTGTATTGTGTTTATGTGTGCAAATAAGGATTTTAGTGTTTTTTTTTTTTTTTGTGAAAATAGTGAAACATTTGCGCAAAAATTGCAGGGCCTTAAAAATCAGTAGCACCTTCTTTTTATTCTACTGGTCATGTGCTTTCAGAAAAGAAATGGTTTGGGGGGTCTTTGACAAACTCTGAAAGCTGTACATGAAAAATGAAAACCTCCAGATTTTTAGAGAAATTTTTGGGTACGTTATATTGTCACCATTTTTGCAAAAAGGCACAATATAAAAGTTACAAATATTTGTTATTTTTTAATTCAACACAGGATAAGCTTTTATATTTAGTAGGAATTCAGCAGGAATTTTGTAAAATTAGCTGTGTTTTTATCTGCTAATAGAGTTGAGCGAATCCGAACTGTAAAGTTCTGGGTTCTGGGTTCTGGTATTTTTTTTCCGCTTGTTGAATAGCTGCAGGGCAGCCAATCAACAAGCGTTTCACTGGTTTGCCCTTAGAAGCCATCACAGCCATGCCTACTAATGGCATGGCTGTGATTGGCCAGTGCATCATGTGACCCAGCCTCTGTATGAGCTGGAGTCACATAGTGCTGCATGTCATATGCTCTCAGGCTAGTGTAGGGAGAGGATGCTGCTGGTGCTGTGAGGGACAGATTGCAGATCTAATAACATCTCATCCTGTATTACAGAATGATCTAATTGTGGACTAGGTAGAGATTACTACTACTACTGCTTTTAGGGACAGATTGCAGATCTAATAACATCTTATCCTGCATTACAGAACAATCTGACTGGACTAGTTAGAGTCTACTGCTTAGAGGGACAGATTATTGTTCTAAAATCATCTCCTAGTTCTATGGGGTCAGGTTCCTACTGTTGCTGTAAGGGACAGATTATTGTTCTAAAATCATCTCCTAGTTCTATAGGGTCAGCTTCCTGCTGTTGCTGTAAGGGGCAGATTATTGTTTTAAAATCATCTCCTAGTTCTATAGGGTCAGGTTCCTGCTGTTGCTGTAAGGGACAGGTTATTGTTCTAAAATCATCTCCTAGTTCTATAGGGTCAGGTTCCTGCTGTTGCTGTAAGGGGCAGATTGTTGTTCTAAAATCATCTACTAGTTCTATAGGGTCAGGTTCCTGCTGTTGCTGTAAGGGACAGATGATTGTTCTAAAATCATCTCCTACTGCTATAGGGTCAGGTTCCTGCTATTGCTGTACGGGACAGATTATTGTTCTAAAATCATCTCCTACTACTATAGGGTCAGGTTCCTGCTGTTGCTGTAAGGGACAGATTATTGTTCTAAAATCATCTCCTACTGCTATAGGGTCAGGTTCCTGCTGGTGCTGTAAGGGACTGATTATTGTTCTAAAATCATATCAAACTGCTATAGGGAGAGGTTCCTGCTGGTGCTGTAAGGGACAGATTATTGTTCTGAAATCATATGAAACTGCTATAGGGAGAGGTTCCTGTTGTTGCTGTAAGGGACAGATTATTGTTCTAAAATCATCTCCTAGTTCTATAGGGTCAGGTTCCTGCTGGTGCTGTAAAGGACAGATTATTGTTCTAAAATCATCTCCTACTGCTATAGGGTCAGGTTCCTGCTGTTGCTGTAAGGGACAGATTATTGTTCTAAAATCATCTCCTACTGCTATAGGGTCAGGTTCCTGCTGGTGCTGTAAGGGACAGATTATTGTTCTAAAATCATATCAATCAGCTATAGGGAGAGGTTCCTGCTGGTGTTGTAATGGGCAGATTATTGTTCCAAAATCATATCAAACTGCTATAGGGAGAGGTTCCTGCTGGTGTTGTAAGAGACAGATTATTGCTCTAAAATCATCTCCTACTACTATAGGGAGAGGTTCCTGCTGTTGCTGTAAGGGACAGATTATTGTTCTAAAATCATATCAAACTGCTATAGGGAGAGGTTCCTGCTGTTGCTGTAAGGGACAGATTATTGTTCTAAAATCATCTCCTAGTTCTATAGGGTCAGGTTCCTGCTGTTGCTGTAAGGGACAGATTATTGTTATTTCCCTATCCCCATTTCTTTGTAGGGCACTTGTCCTACTCTTACCCCCACTTTTCTTCCTTTTGCAGCCCTCTAGCATTTCCAGGACTTTTTTACAGCCATTTTTGTGCCCAAAAGTTTGGGCCCCCATTGATTTCAATGGGGTTCGGGGTCCGGGTTCAAGTTCGGTTCCGAACCCGAACCCAAACTTTTCCACGAAAACCCGAACCCGAACATCCAGGTGTCCACTCAACTCTATCTGCTAATAATTGTTTTAGTGTATTTTTAACAAAAATATTGTTTTGATAAACATTTGCGCAAATACAGTGGGGTCTAAAAAATCAGTAGCACCTTCTTTTTGTTCTACAGCTAATTTGGTTTCAGAAAATATATGGTTTTGGGGTTTTTTTGCAAATTCTGAATGTTGTAAGAAAAAATTAAAACCTTCAGATTTTTAGAGAAATTTGGGTATTTACATTTTTGCGTATGTTCGATTTTAACCATTTTGCAAAAAGGTGCAATGTAAAAATTACAAATATTTGTTAATTACTATCTCCATATAGGTTAAGCTCTTATATTTAGTAGGAATTTAACAGGCATTTTGTTAAATTAGCTGTGTTTTTATCTGCTAATAATGGTTTTATTGTATTTTTGCGAATATATTGTTTGATAAACATATGAATAAATACTGAAATACTGCAAAGCCTAAAAAATCAGTAGCACCTTCTTTTCATTCTACAGGTCACATACTATCAGAAAATATATGGTTTTGGTTTTTTTTCACAAATTGTGAAAGCTGTAAGGAAAAAATAAAAACCTTCAGATTTTTAGTAAAATTTGGATATTTACATTTTTGCGTATGTTCAATTTTCACCATTTTTCAAAAAGGCATAATGTAAAAATGTATTTTGCTATTTATTAACTCAATACAGGTTAAGATTTTATATTTATTAGATATTTAGCAGGAATTTTGTAAAATTAGCTGTATTTTTATCTGCTAATAATAGTTTTACTGTATTTTTTGCGAATATATTGTTCGATAATTATTTGCGCAAATATTGAGGGGGCTAAAAAATCAGTAGCACCTTATTTTTATTCTACAGGTCATGTGCTGTCAGAAAATATATGGCTTGGGGGGTCTTTTACAAATTCTTAAAGCTGTACATTAAAAATGAAAACCTCCAGATTTTTAGAGAAGTTTTTGGGTAAGTTATATTTTCACCATTTTTGCAAAAAGGTACAATATAAAATTTACAAATATTTGTTATTTTTTAATTCAACACAGGATAAGCTTTTACATTTAGTAGGAATTCAGCAGGAATTTTGCAAAATTAGCTGTGTTTTTATCTGCTAATAATGGTTTTAGTGTATTTTTAGCAAAAATATTGTTTTAATAAACATTTGTGCAAATACCGTGGGGCCTAAAAAATCAGTAGCACCTTCTTTTTTATTCTACGGGTCATATGGTTTCAGAAAATATATGGTTTTGGAGATCTTTCACAAATTCTGAATGTTGTAAGAAAAAATTAAAACCTTCAGATTTTTAGAGAAATTTGGATATTTACATTTTGCGCAAATACCGCAAAGCCTAAAAAATCAGTAGCACCTTCTTCTCATTCTACATGTCTTATGCTTTCAGAAAATATATGTTTTTTTTTTTTTTCTCAAATTCTGAAAGCTGTAAGGGAAAAAGAAAAACCTTCAGATTTTTAGAGAAATTTAGATATTTACATTTTTGTGTATGTTCAATTTTCACCATTTTTCAAAAAGGAATAATGTAAAAATGAATTTTGCTATTTATTAACTCAATACAGGTTAAGATTTTATATTTAGTAGGAATTTAGCAGGAGTTTTGTAAAATTAGCTGTGTTTTTATCTGCTAATAATAGTTTTACTGTATTTTTTACGAATATATTGTTTTGATAAACATTTGCGCAAATATTGCGGGGGCTAAAAACTCAGTAGCACCTTATTTTTATTCTACAGGTCATGTGCTGTCAGAAAATATATGGCTTGGGGGGTCTTTTACAAATTCTTAAAGCTATAAGGGAAAAATAATCCTTCAGATTTTTAGAGAAATTTGGATATATGAAATTTTGTGTCTGTTCGATTTTCACTATTTCGCAAAAAGGCACAATTTAAAAGTTACAAATATTTGTTATTAATTAACTCAATACAAGTTAAGCTTTTATATTTACTGTAGTAGGAATTTTGTAAAATGTGCTGTGTTTTTATCAGCTAATAATGATTTTAGTGGAATTTTAGCAAAAATATTGTTTTGATAAACATTTTCAAAAATATAGTGGGACTTTAAAAATCAGTAGCACCTTCTTTGTATTCTACTGGTCATGTGCTTTAAGAAAATATATGGTTTGGGGAGTCTTTTACAAGCTTTGAAAGCTACAAGTGAAATATAAAATAAACAAAGGAAACATTGCAAAAATGGTCTGGCCACCTGAGTGTAAAAACGGAGCACAGGGCCTGGTGGTGAAAGGGTTAAAAGGCCCCCTCAAAAAAACAACTCACTGCATAGCATTTTACTCCATTTTCAAAGGTCATCAACCATCATTAAACTTCCTCCAAGTTCTTATAGTGGTTATACATAAAGAGGATAAAGAAGATAAAGAGGGCCTGACGGCGGAGAAGAAGGACGCATTCTGTGAGAGCTCCGGAGCTCTCCTGTTCTTGTCTCCGACCCACCGAAGCATTCCACCCGAATACCCACCACGGAGAGAGGTATACCCTGCCTGCATCGCCAACCGCACTCCGGACCCACGCTGAGCTGGATCCGCAGTTAAAAGCAGAAGTTTGCCGACACTTCGTCCCGCGCTGGGGAGAGAACCGGCGCCATCTTTGAGGCCCAGCCGGGCGCCGTTTCAGACTACAGAGCTGCAAGACCTGGTAAGCAGGGAACTGAGTGAGACTCTACACCCCACCACACAAGCCCACTATCCTCCTCAGCCCAGACTGCCATACCCAGCGAGGAAGGCACAGACCAAGAACCATACCAGGGCAGCTTCCAGAGATCCCCCCACACGTGGTCTGAACGGGATAATCCACACAACCCCAGGATCCACCGAAACAGAGTGACTGTCCTCACAACACCCGCTGCTAACACCAAGAAACTTGGTGGCTGGGGACCCTAGGTGAGCCCGCTGTCCTACTGCGGCCTACACGAGAACGCTCGGCGGCCATCTTGCTACACCCGAGCCGCATCTCTCTCCTGAACAACCAGCTCTTGACTTCAGTAACTGGAATTGAGACCTATTTCATGAACATAGTGCGGGTCCCTATGACTGCCAATCCACCATGAGCACACTCACATTACTATCAACCATGCCCATGTGATGATCATCATACACAGCACTGAACAAACATTCACCCGGACTACTTCATTGTCATAAGTGCCCACCACATCATCTCCATCCCCCACCGAGCACATCACCAACATGACCCACAAAAGAAAGGACTCCTCTCATCTAAAAAAGCTGAATTACTTTTTCTCCCCAGCCAACAAAAGTCCCCTCTCCGATACTAAAAGCAATAGTCCCCCAGCCTCATCTTCCCCTGCCACAGGATCCCCAAGTCCTGTCTCCCAGGGAGAGAGAACCCATTACTCTCCAGCAATATCTATCCCAACCTCCCGCAGTCCAGTGAAGTCCAAACCCTGGCTATCAGATGAAAATACACCATGTGACTTAACTCCTAACCAGATATCCCTGGATGACACCAGAGAAATCGCAGAGACCATTGTTACCTTCCCTACATCCAATCGGCCTGTATCAGACACAACACTCAAAGACATGTTAGTCTCTCTGCGGGGTTCACTACATGCCGACATGATGGAGTGCATGCGGGGCTTCAAGGGAAAAATACAGGAGATGGGAGGCAGGGTAGATCATATTGAGAAGAAAATGGGGGAATATGCGACCTCATACAACTCCCTGGTTGACTCCCACAACAAACAATCTGATGAGGTGGCTTGGCTGAGGGCAAAGGTCGCTGACCTTGAGGACAGGTCATGAAGAAATAATGTTAAGATCAGAGGCCTCCCAGAAGCTATCTTGCCCAATCAACTAACACACTACGTCAGAGAAATGATGCACCACTATCTCCCTGAATCATCACAGGCAGAACTCATTATTGACAGAATTCATTGCCTACCCAAACCCTCCCACCTACCGGATAATACACCAAGGGATGTACTCATGCGGGTACATTTTTACCACGTTAAAGCGAAATTCTTGCTAGCCTTCCGTAAAAACACAGGCCCTGAGGAACAATACTCAAACCTTCAACTGTATGCTGACCTCTCGCAATATACGATGCAGAAACGCAACGCGCTGATATCTGTCACGAAAGCACTAAGGAACCACAACATCGTATACAGATGGGGGTACCCCTCTAAACTAACCATCACCAAAAATGGGGAGACCACTACAATTTCATCTCTAGACGAAGGCCTAGCCCTTCTGCATAAATGGGACATACTTCCAGGAGGATCAGACACTGACACACAGCCTAAACCCACACCATACCTTCAGGAAGAATGGCACTTAGTGGCACGTAAAAAATCAAACAAGAAACATCACTCCCAACCCTCCGGGAATAAATCGCAACACAATCAAACTTAAAGTTCAGTGCTGTGGATATGCAATTCCACATATACCCCTCTTTACATTGTTGCGCAGAAATCTGCCTACAGGAACAGGATGGTTCCTACATTTTTATGTGCCTGTTGCACAAAATGTTTAACTGTATCTTCCTTTTTCTACTATCAGTGTTCACCAGTGATACCCGACAACCACCACACAAATTGGACCGACTGGATCCCTAATTCCTCAGCCCAGGAGACTTCACACAAACCCTCACTCTGGCTCTGGAGTGTAGAGGTAAGCAAATTCTTTGATGGAATCCACCACACCATTTGCATTCTTATAATCCCCCATGGCGCTTAAAGTGCTCTCGCTCAATGTGAATGGACTAAACCATCCAGCCAAGAGAGCGTCCATGTGGGCAGAAGCCAAAAAGCTACATGCGGACGTGTTGCATCCAAGAAACACACCTCTCTACCATAAACCCACCCAAGTGCACACACCGCAACTTCCCACATACCTTTTACGCCTCGGCACTGAAGAAACAGGCTGGAGTCCTTGTCGCCGTCAGAGATACTGTCTCCTTCCAAATGAAAGAAATCATTACGGACCAAACTGGCAGATATCTTATACTTATTGGTTCCTTCAACAATACCCTCCTCACCATAGTTAACCTATACACACCAAACTCACATCAATTGAGATTTTTGAAAAGACTATTCAAAAAAATCAACAAAATCAAAGAGGGAGGTTTAATTATCTGTGGAGACTACAACATTACAAGTGACTATCACATAGACTCTTCAGCTACATTGACCCGTCCTCCTCCCTCTTTGCAGAATCTATTACATTATGAAGAGGTGTATGATGTTTGGAGGTGTCAGCATCCAGGTGTAAGAGATTACACACACCACTCCTCCAGGCACAATACATACTCACGTATTGATATGGTGATTGTTGACAGGAATGTTTTATCAATGGTGTCTTCCTCCACCATCCATGATATAACCTGGTCAGACCATGCCCCAGTGTCAATAACACTGGCGGAGGGACACACCTTAACTCACCCCCTAGTGTGGCGGGCCAACTCGCGCTTGCTCCAGTCACCTGAGAATGTAAACACGATCTTGTCACACCTTAAAGAATTCTTTGTAAACAATGAAGGTTCAGTAACTAGTCCAGGTGTTCTTTGGTGTGCCCATAAGGCCTTTATGAGAGGGATTTTTCTTCAGATTAGTGCCAGGGAAAAAAAAAAAAGGGAACACAAATTAGACACTATATTAACGGATATCAAAATCACAGAAACACAGAATAAGACCCATCCCTCAACAACCCTAGCCAACAAACTGACAAAACTATGAATGGACCTCAGGACTATGCTCTTGGAGAGATATAGTAAACATATAGATAAACTTAGACTCTCCCATTACTCCTCTGGCAACCGTGCGGGCAAAAACCTGGCCACCAGATTGAAAAACCAAAACGCCAGATCTAGAATCCCCTACTTAATCAGACCAACAGATAACTCCAAACTATTGGACCCTGATAAAATAGCTGACACCTTTGCAGACTATTACTCCTCCATTTATAACCTCAAAGATGACCATGACACCAAACAACCCTCCGATGAGCTCATACGAAAATTCCTAGACCTTGTTAAACTTCCTACGTTATCAGATGCCCAACTAAAGGAATTAAATGCCCCTATAACTCCCTCAGAAATTCTAAAAGCGATCCCGTCATTGCCACAGGGAAAATCTCCTGGCCCAGATGGGCTACCAAATGAATACTATAGGACGTTTCGAGACATCTTGGCCCCCAAACTGGCTGATACCTTTTCGCAAGCTATTGAAACAGAATCATTCCCTGCAGACATGCTGAAAGCTTACATCGTCACCATCCCCAAACCTGGCAAAGACCCTGCGATCACCTCAAATTGTAGACCGATTTCGTTACTCAACTCAGACGTCAAACTATACACAAAAATCTTAGCACACAGATTTATACCCATCATGCCTACAATTATTAACCTGGACCAATCCGGTTTTACTGCAGGTAGACAACCGTCAGACGCTACTAGGAGGGTTGTAGGCGTTACCCAGCACATGCGGGCCTGTCAGACGCCTTCTCTGCTCCTGTCCTTGGATGCGGAGAAGGCGTTCGATAGGATACACTGGGGTTACATGAGACAAGTTTTGATGAGATACGGTCTTCAAGGCCACATTCTGTCGGCTGTCCTGGCCTTATACTCCTCTCCTAGCGCCCAGGTATTTACATCCAATGCCCTATCCAAAAATTTTAAAATTACAAATGGAACCCGACAGGGTTGCCCCCTCTCGCCCTCTATCTTTAATCTCTTTATTGAGCCCCTCGCAGAAACGATTAGATCCCACCCCCTCATTTCTGGCGTTGAATTGGGGAATGGCTCATCCCATCATATAAATTTGTTTGCAGAGGACATTATTTTGTTTATCTCTGCCCCAGAAAAATCACTACCACACGTACATAACACATTGGAATCATTTAGCCAAATATCATATTATAAGGTCAATTTCACTAAATCCCTAATACTGGGCATAGGTGTAGCCCCCCAACTTAAACTCAATATCAAAGCAGCTTTCCCCTACTCCTGGGCTACCAAAAGCATTCCCTACCTGGGTATTCAAGTGACGGAGGATCCTACTGCCTTAGTAGACGCCAACCTACCCCCTCTAATCGACAAGGTTTCAAAAGAATTGAATAGATGCTACAAAACTGAACTCTCTTGGATGGGACGGCTGGCCTCCTTTAAAATGCTTATACTGCCACAGATATTATATGTGTTTCGTACACTACCTATACCAATCAAAAATAAATATTTGAAATCCTTAGACTTACTACTAAAGGCATATGTGTGGCGGTCTAGGCATCCCAGGTGTGCCAAACTCATCCTAATCAAGCACAGATGTGCAGGTGGCATGGGGTACACCGACCTCAGAGACTACTACCATGCTTCGGGGCTTACGCAGCTAAGGACATGGTTTAACCCAGCAGAAGGGACTCCGTGGAGATCTGTAGAACAAAAACAGATCCCCTCCGGAAATTTTGAAACTTTCCTCCTAGCCGACATTTGGAGGCCCCACCACCTCAACCAATTCTCTTTAACCATCCAAGAAACTATCAATGCATGGAGACGACTTTAGAACTTAGAAATAGACCCAACTCTATCCATTTAAATTCCCGTCCCCTTGGAGATCCTTTCTGAACTAATTCCAAACATAACAATCTCCGGATGGATCTCGAGGGGGATCACATGTATCTCCCACCTTTACGATGGGATGAGACTGAAACGGTTCCAGGAATTACGGGTCGAATATGATATCCCACATACAGACTACTTTACACATGCACAAATCTCCCATCTCCTTAACTCTTTGAAAACACATAAAATTTACCTACAAAAAGAGGCATGGGAGTTCTTTAAGAACCCCACCCCTGGGATTAGGGGAATCTCCCTGTTTTACAACCTCCCATTCCAAAAACTGACTTTTTCCAAATCTACACACCACCTAAAATGGGAACATGAACTGGGGAATTCCTTCACACCTCAACAGTGGAAAATGGCTGCCCATACGGTCTATAAATCCTCTAAATGTATCAACCATTGGGAATCATACCAAAAATTGACCCTGAGATGGTACCTAACGCCTCTTAGAATGTCTAAATTTGCCAAAGAGTCTTCCCCCCTATGCTGGAGAAATTGTGGGGAAATTGGTAACATGCTACATGTCTTCTGGAGCTGTAGGAGTCTCACTAGTTTCTGGAATAGCATCTTCAAAACAATTTAGTCTATCCCTGGTTGCCTTACAGGCCCTGATCCTGCATTAGCTCTCCTGGGACTGGGTATAGAGCGATTCCCACCGGACCTCCGGACTATTATTACACATATATTTTTGGCAGCAAAAATTCTAATAACAAGGAATTGGAGATCAGACAGAACTCTAAATTTTCGAGACGCACTAGCTCTCGTACATACAAATTATGCCTATGAATCTCTTCTGATAAATAGTCTAGCCAAACGCAAAGCATTCAAAGCGTCCTGGGAGGTCTGGAGGGAACAGCTTGCAGACGACTAGATCGTCGCTACATGGGAGATCAGTCTGTACTTAAAAGACTTATAAGACCTAAAAGTCACCCCTTTCCAATGAATAAAATGGTGAACTATTTTCCTACTTTCTTAGTTCCCTATTTCCTACCTTTTTGTTTTAGTTTAAAACCCCCAACCCCCTCCCCTTCCCATTACCCACAACCCCACTAATCCAAATCAGTATTTTGAGCATTATCTCAATAATGTACATTGTAATCCTGCACCATGTGTACAGTACCTCTGCTTAGATAAATGTATTAACCACTTCAGCCCCGGAAGGATTTCCAGCTTTAGGACCGGAGCCCTTTTTGCGATTCGGCGCTGCGTCGCTTTAACTGACAATTGCGCGGTCATGCGACGTTGTACCCAAACAAAATTTGCGTCCTTTTTTCCCACAAATAGAGCTTTCTTTTGGTGGTATTTGATCACCGCTGCGTCATTTCTGATCGCCGCTATAAACAAAAGAAGAGCAACAATTTTGCAAAAAAAAACAAATTTCTTACTTTTTCCTAAAATACAAATCCAAAAAAAAAATATAAAAAAACTTTTTTCACCGTTTTTGGCCGATTTATATTCTTCCTCATATTTGTGATAAAAAAAATCGCAATCGGCATTTATTGATTGGTTTGCGCAAAAGTGGTTGCGTTTACGGATGATGAGAATTCATTTTTGGGGTTTTTAATTTTTTTTTATTTTTTACTAATAATGGCGGCGATCTGCGATTTTTTGTGGTACTGCGATATTTCAGCGGACATGTCGGACCATTTTGACACTTTTTTGGGACCATTGGCATTTATACAGTGATCAGTGCTATAAAAATGCACTGATTACTGTGTAAATGCCATTGGCAGTGAAGGGGTTAACCTGCAGGGGGCGCTCTAAGGGTTAATTGTGTTCCCTGGGCGTGTTCTTACTGTATGGGGGACTGCCTATCTGGGGAAGGGAAGTGGTCGCAGCCTTCACGTAAAGGAAGGCTGTGATCACAGCCCTTCCCCCTCACACAGAGCGGAGGTCCGTGTTTACATACACGGACCTCCGCTCATTCGCTCCGGGGGGGCCATCGCGGGTAGCCGGCGGCAATTGAAGCCGCCGCACCCGCTCCCTGGCCCCCCCTGGACACAGTGAGCGCGCGGGCGCGCCTCCGGCGGCGCGCGCGCGCTCACTAAACTCGTTCCCGCAGCCGCCGTCGTATGACGGCGATTTGCGGGAACGAGCCACTTTGCCGCCGTCAGATGCCGATCGGCGGTCGGCAAGTGGTTAAAGACTGACAAACATGTAGCACTGCAACTCTCTTCAGAATGATATATGCAACATAATTTGTACTTGTGAGATGCTTACCCTGTTCATTATGCAACCATTTTTGATATCCTGTATTTTCTATCTTTGTATCTTGGAAATTCAATAAAAACAAGTTTAAAAAAAAAAAGAAGATGAAGAGGACAAACAAGGTTTTCTTTTCAAGATTTTGTCTTATAAAAATTATTTATTATTTATGTTTTATGCATTCCCTAGACAAAAAAAAAGTAATAAAACTAAGAAGAAAAAAAACATGTTTTTCTTTTTTGACCAGTGTTAGTTAACCACTTCCATACAGGACACTTACACCCCTTCCTTCCCAGAACAATTGTCAGCTTTCAGCGCTCTCACACTTTAAATGACAATTACTCAGTCATGCTACACTGTACCCAAACAATATTTTTATCATTTTTTTCTCACAAAAAGCGAAAAAGTAGCAAAAATTTTGAAAAAAAACACTTTTTTTTAGTTTGTTTTGAAAAATTTTGCAATAAAGTAATTTTTCTTCATAAATTTGGGCCATAATTTATACTGCTACATATCATTGGTAAAAATAACCCAAATTAGTGTATATTATTTATTCTCTGTGAAAGTTATAGGGTTTACAAGCTATGGTGCAAATCATTGAAAATTGATCACACCTGATGTACTGACCACCCCTCTCATTTCTTGAGACCCTAACAAGCCAGGAAAGTACACATACCCCCCAAATGACCCCTTTTTGGAAAGTAGACATTCCAAGATTTTTAACCACTTGCCGACCGCCGATCGGCATCTGACGGCGGCAAAGTGGCTCGTTCCCACAAATCGCCGTCATACGACGGCGGCTGCGGGAACGAGTTTAGTGAGCGCGCGCACGCCGCCGGAGGCGCGCCCGCATGCTCACTGTGTCCAGGGGGGGCCAGGGAGCAGGTGCGGCGGCTTCGATTGCCGCCGGCTACCCGCGATGGCCCCCCCGGAGCGAAGGAGCGGAGGTCCGTGTATGTAAACACGGACCTCCGCTCTGTGTGAGGGGGAAGGGCTGTGATCACAGCCTTCCTGTACGTGAAGGCTGTGACCACTTCCCTTCCCCTGTTGGGGCAGTCCCCACACAGTTAGAACAGGCCCAGGGAACATAGTTAACCCTTAGAGCGCCCCCTGCAGGTTAACCCCTTCACTGCCAATGGCATTTACACAGTAATCAGTGCATTTTTATAGCACTGATCGCTGTATAAATGCCAATGGTCCCAAAAAAGTGTCAAAATATACCGACGCGTCCGCTGAAATATCGCAGTACTGCAAAAAATCGCAGATCGCCGCCATTATTAGTAAAAAATAAAAAAAAATAAAAACCCCAAAAATTAATTCTCATCATCCGTAAACGCGACCACTTTTGCGCAAACCAATCAATAAACGCCGATTGCAGTTTTTTTTATCGCAAATATGAGGAAGAATATAAATCGGCCAAAAAAGGTGAAAAAAAATGTTTTTTTATATTTTTTTTTTTGGATTTGTATTTTAGGAAAAAGTAAGAAATTTGGTTTTTTTGCAAAATTGTTGCTCTTCTTTTGTTTATAGCGGCGATCAGAAATGATGCGGAGGTGATCAAATACCACCAAAAGAAAGCTCTATTTGTGGGAAAAAAAGGACGCAAATTTCGTTTGGGTACAACGTCGCACGACCACGCAATTGTCAGTTAAAGCGATGCAGCGCCGAATCGCAAAAAGGGCTCCGGTCCTAAAGCTGGAAATCCTTCCGGTCCTTAAGTGGTTAAAAAAGCAGTGGGAATGGCGCTGTCTTGTATTAAAAACAATAAGGTGCTAGTAATATAATAATATAGAAGTGCTAAAAGTGCACAATAATTCAATATAGGTGTTCCTTGTATTCCGTGTTAAAATGTCCGTGAAAAGTCCGTAAAAATATTTCACAGGAAATAATGAGTGTGGTTGTAGAGTTCACTTGTTCAATGTGCAGTTAACCATAGTTTTACATACCATAAAGTAAGATATAAGAATTATAAAACCATTTGGTATCTATAATGCAGTGTCCGTAAAAAGTCCGTAAAAAATCTCTATAAAGTGGATGTCAAGCAATTTTGTGAAATTTTAAAATAAGGGTTTTTTGGGTGTGCAAATATATCTGGACGTATTAAAAATGTATAAGGAGCATTCATTTGGTGTTTACCGTCTATCTGTGATAAAAAAACAAACAAAGTGGATATACAGTCGCATATATAGTATTAAGAGGATTCATACACCAATAGCAATGTTAAGTTCTGAGGTAGATATAAGCAGGATATTGTTTATCAGATGTCCCTGAGGAGTCCGCAAATACCACAAAATGGATGTAAAGAATACTCCATATAAGGTAAATACTGTAATTTAAATTCTTGTGAAAGACGTGGTGACAGGTGTTCTTCAAAATTCCAATGTGATAGGTAGCTGTGACAACACTCGTGCTCTCCCCTGATGTGCCCTCACTTACCAGATTATTCACACCCCTCCAGGGGTATCTCACATGTGGTAAATGGGTTCTTTGTACTCTCGGGGACGCTGCTTCTTCTCCACAGCCCTTAGGTGAATTCCAATCCAAACTTCTCCCAATCGTTCGCGGTGCTTCCAGGTGTTTGCGGGGTGATCAGATGATTTCCACCCCTCCAGGGGTGTCACACATAGGGCAAACAGGATCTTTGTGCTTTCTGGACTTTTGCTGCACGTAATATGTCACTTCCGGTTTTCTGCATACCGACGTTTGGAATGCAATTGAACAGAGAGGAAGGAAGGCGATCTCACCTTCCTCAAGCAGGGGTAGCCTGCTCGCTTTATAGACCCGATTGTGGTCTTTGTATATGTTCTAACTCTGTTGAGTCTTTTTAATGAAATCCCCTTTTCAAATAAATTGCTCTATTGGAAAATACTACACTATCAAGACAATTTGTTTTTTCACATATCACTCTGCAAACACCTGGGAGAGCCGTGAGCGGGTGAAGGAGGACTGGAGTGGAACCCATCTAGGAACCGTGGGGAGGAAGCAAAAGTCCAGAAAGCACAAAGATCCTGTTTGCCCTATGTGTGACACCCCTGGAGGGGTGGAAATCATCTGATCACCCCGCAAACACCTGGAAGCACCGCGAACGATTGGGAGAAGTTTGGATTGGAATTCACCTAAGGGCTGTGGAGAAGAAGCAGCGTCCCCGAGAGTACAAAGACCCCATTTACCACATGTGAGATACCCCTGGAGGGGTGTGAATAATCTGGTAAGTGAGGGCACATCAGGGGAGAGCACGAGTGTTGTCACAGCTACCTATCACATTGGAATTTTGAAGAACACCTGTCACCACGTCTTTCACAAGAATTTAAATTACAGTATTTACCTTATATGGAGTATTCTTTACATCCACTTTGTGGTATTTGCGGACTCCTCAGGGACATCTGATAAACAATATCCTGCTTATATCTACCTCAGAACTTAACATTGCTATTGGTGTATGAATCCTCTTAATACTATATATGCGACTGTATATCCACTTTGTTTGTTTTTTTATCACAGATAGACGGTAAACACCAAATTAATGCTCCTTATACATTTTTAATACGTCCAGATATATTTGCACACCCAAAAAACCCTTATTTTAAAATTTCACAAAATTGCTTGACATCCACTTTATAGAGATTTTTTACGGACTTTTTACGGACACTGCATTATAGATACCAAATGGTTTTATAATTCTTATATCTTACTTTATGGTATATAAAACTATGGTTAACTGCACATTGAACAAGTGAACTCTACAACCACACTCATTATTTACTGTGACATATTTTTACGGACTTTTCACGGACATTTTAACACGGAATACAAGGAACACCTATATTGAATTATTTTGCACTTTTAGCACTTCTATATTATTATATTACTAGCACCTTATTGTTTTTAATACAAGACAG
>BLSH010355930.1:940-14035 GCA_018402905.1 Glandirana rugosa | reverse complement strand
TCCACTTTGTTTGTTTTTTTATCACAGATAGACGGTAAACACCAAATTAATGCTCCTTATACATTTTTAATACGTCCAGATATATTTGCACACCCAAAAAACCCTTATTTTAAAATTTCACAAAATTGCTTGACATCCACTTTATAGAGATTTTTTACGGACTTTTTACGGACACTGCATTATAGATACCAAATGGTTTTATAATTCTTATATCTTACTTTATGGTATATAAAACTATGGTTAACTGCACATTGAACAAGTGAACTCTACAACCACACTCATTATTTACTGTGAAATATTTTTACGGACCGGACATTTTAACACGGAATACAAGGAACACCTATATTGAATTATTTTGCACTTTTAGCACTTCTATATTATTATATTACTAGCACCTTATTGTTTTTAATACAAGACAGCGCCATTCCCACTCCTTTTTTATAATCGTATTACTTCCTCCAGTAGGAAGTTACTGGAAGGCCACAGTCTATACATATTCCTAGTCCTTGCGCAGGGATTATTGCACTTATATATTCCAAGGTTTTTAGTAAGAGGCATGGTGAGTTTTTTGAAGTTGTATTTTTTTTCCCACAATTCTTTGCAAAATGAAGATTTTTTTTAATTTTTTACAAAAATTTGTTATAACAACAAGTTATTTCTCACACACAGCATATGCATACCTGCAATGACACAGGAAAATGTAGATAAAAAATGAAAACGCATTTTTTTTTACACAAAGCTGTCCATTTATAAGATATTTCCAACAAATAGCATGTACATAGCAAAAATAACACCCCAAAACACATTCTGCTACTCCTCCTGAGTATGGCGATACCACATGTGTGAGACTTTTACACAGCCTGGCCACATACACAGGCCCAACATTGAAGTAGCACCTTTAGGCGTTCTATGAGCATAAATTACACATCTCATTTCTCAACCACCTATTACACTTTTGAAGGCCCTGGAGCACCAAAACAATGGAATTGCCCACAAAATGACCCCATTTTGGAAAGCTAACACCCCAACGTATAATCTATGAGGCATAATGAATCTTTTGAATGGTTCATTTTTTCCCCAGAAGTTTTTGGAAAATGTGGAAAAAAAATGAAAACGCATTTTTTTTACACAAAGCTGTCCATTTATAGGATATTTCCAACACATAGCACGTACATAGCAAAAATGACACCCCAAAACACATTCTGCTACTCCTCCTGAGTTAGGCGATACCACATGTGTGAGACTTTTACACAGCCTGGTCACATACACAGGCCCAAAATTGAAGTAGCCCCTTTAGGCGTTCTATGAGCATAAATTACACACCTCATTTCTCAACCACCTATTACACTTTTGAAGGCCTTGGAGCACCAAGACAATGGAATTGTCCACAAAATGACCCCATTTTGGAAAGCTAACACCCCAACTTATAATCTATGAGGCATAATGAGTCTGTGAACATGTCATTTTTTTCCAGAAGTTTTTGGAAAATGTGGAAAAAAAATGAAAACGCATTTTTTTACACAAAGCTGTCCATTTATAAGATGTTTCCAACACATAGCATGTACATAGAAAAAATTACACCCCAAAACACATTCTGCTACTCCTCCTGAGTATGACGATACCCCATGTGTGAGACCTTTAAACAGCATGGCCACATACAAAGGCCTAACATTGAAGTAGTTCCTTTAGGCGTTCTATGAGAATAAATTACACATCTCATTTCTCAGCCACCTATTACAATTTTGAAGGCCCTAGAGCACCAGGTCAATGGAATTGCCCACAAAATGACCCCATTTTGGAAAGCAAACACCCTGACATATAATCTATGAGGCATAATGAGTCTTTTGAACGGTTCATTTTTCTCCAGAAGTTTTTGGAAAATGTGGGAAAAAAGTGAAAATGCATTTTTTTAACACAAAGTTGTTTATTTATAAGATATTTCCAACACATAGCATGTACATAGCAAAAATGACACCCCAAAACACATTCTGCTACTCCTCCTGAGTATGGCAATACCACATGTGTGAGACTTTTACACAGCCTGGCCACATACACATGCCCAACATTGAAGTAGCCCCTTTAGGCATTCTACAAGCATAAATTACACATCTCATTTCTCAACCACCTATTACACTTTTGAAGGCCCTGGAGCACCAAGACAATAGAATTGCCCACAAAATGACCCCATTTTGGAAAGCTAACACCCCAACGTATAATCTGTGAGGCATAATGAGTCTTTGAACATGTCATTTTTTTCCAGAAGTTTTTGGAAAATGTGGAAAAAAATGAAAACACATTTTTTTTTGCACAAAGCTGTCCATTTATAAGATATTTCCAACACATAGCACGTACATAGCAAAAATGACACCCCAAAACACATTCTGCTACTCCTCCTGAGTATGGCAATACCACATGTGTGAGACTTTTACACAGCCTGGCCACATACACATGCCCAACATTGAAGTAGCCCCTTTAGGCATTCTACAAGCATAAATTACACATCTCATTTCTCAACCACCTATTACACTTTTGAAGGCCCTGGAGCACCAGGACAATAGAATTGCCCACAAAATGACCCCATTTTGGAAAGCTAACACCCCAACGAATAATCTATGAGGCATAATGAGTCTTTTGAACATGCCCTTTTTTCCCAGAAGTTTTTGGAAAATGTGGAAAAAAAATGAAAACGCATTTTTTTTTACACAAAGCTGTCCATTTATAAGACATTTCCAACACATAGCATGTACATAGCAAAAATAACACCCCAAAACACATTCTGCTACTCCTCCTGAGTATGGCGATACCACATGTGTGAGACTTTTACACAGCCTGGCCACATACACAGGCCCAACATTGAAGTAGCACCTTTAGGCGTTCTATGAGCATAAATTACACATCTCATTTCTCAACCACCTATTACACTTTTGAAGGCCCTGGAGCACCAAAACAATGGAATTGCCCACAAAATGACCCCATTTTGGAAAGCTAACAGCCCAACGTATAATCTATGAGGCATAATGAATCTTTTGAATGGTTCATTTTTTCCCCAGAAGTTTTTGGAAAATGTGGGAAAAAAATGAAAACGCATTTTTTTTACACAAAGCTGTCCATTTATAAGATATTTCCAACACATAGCACGTACATAGCAAAAATGACACCCCAAAACACATTCTGCTACTCCTCCTGAGTATGGCAATACCACATGTGTGAGACTTTTACACAGCCTGGCCACATACACATGCCCAACATTGAAGTAGCCCCTTTAGGCATTCTACAAGCATAAATTACACATCTCATTTCTCAACCACCTATTACACTTTTGAAGGCCCTGGAGCACCAGGACAATATAATTGCCCACAAAATGACCCCATTTTGGAAAGCTAACACCCCAATGTATAATCTATGAGGCATAATGAGTCTTTGAACATGTCATTTTTTTCCAGAAGTTTTTGGAAAATGTGGAAAAAAATGAAAACACATTTTTTTTGCACAAAGCTGTCCATTTATAAGATGTTTCCAACACATAGCATGTACATAGCAAAAATGACACCCCAAAACACATTCTGCTACTCCTCCTGAGTTAGGCGATACCACATGTGTGAGACTTTTACACAGCCTGGTCACATACACAGGTCCAAAATTGAAGTAGCCCCTTTAGGCGTTCTATGAGCATAAATTACACACCTCATTTCTCAACCACCTATTACACTTTTGAAGGCCTTGGAGCACCAAGACAATGGAATTGTCCACAAAATGACCCCATTTTGGAAAGCTAACACCCCAACTTATAATCTATGAGGCATAATGAGTCTTTGAACATGTCATTTTTTTCCAGAAGTTTTTGGAAAATGTGGAAAAAAATGAAAACGCATTTTTTTTACACAAAGCTGTCCATTTATAAGATGTTTCCAACACATAGCATGTACATAGAAAAAATTACACCCCAAAACACATTCTGCTACTCCTCCTGAGTATGACGATACCCCATGTGTGAGACCTTTAAACAGCATGGCCACATACAAAGGCCTAACATTGAAGTAGTTCCTTTAGGCGTTCTACAAGCATAAATTACACATCTCATTTCTCAGCCACCTATTACAATTTTGAAGGCCCTAGAGCACCAGGTCAATGGAATTGCCCACACAATGACCCCATTTTGGAAAGCTAACACCCCAACGAATAATCTATGAGGCATAATGAGTCTTTTGAACATGCCCTTTTTTCCCAGAAGTTTTTGGAAAATGTGGAAAAAAAATGAAAACGCATTTTTTTTTACACAAAGCTGTCCATTTATAAGACATTTCCAACACATAGCATGTACATAGCAAAAATAACACCCCAAAACACATTCTGCTATTCCTCCTGAGTATGGCAATACCACATGTGTGAGACTTTTACACAGGCCCAACATTGAAGAAGTAGCACATTTAGTCGTTCTATGAGCATAAATTACACACCTCATTTCTGAACCACCTATTACACTTTTGAAGGCCCTGGAGCACCAAAACAATGGAATTAACCACAAAATGACCCCATTTTGGAAAGCTAACACCCCAACGTATAATCTATGAGGCATAATGAGTCTTTGAACATGTCATTTTTTTCCAGAAGTTTTTGGAAAATGTGGAAAAAAATGAAAACACATTTTTTTTACACAAAGCTGTCCATTTATAAGATGTTTCCAACACATAGCATGTACATAGAAAAAATGACACCCCAAAACACATTCTGCTACTCCTCCTGAGTATGGCGATACCACATGTGTGAGACTTTTAAACAGACTAGCCACATACAAAGGCCCAACATCCAAGTAGCACCTCCAGGTGTTCTAGGGACATAAATTACATACATAAATTCCTGCCAACCTCTTACATTGTTGAAAGCCCTTCATATTTCTAACACATAGCATGTACTGTAATACCAATTACAAACCAAAATACATTCTGCTAAGCAAAGGGTAAAGAAAAGATTACCTGTGGTTTAGTAGTGCAGGGGCCCACAGAGGAGAGCATCGGTCCAGGCAGCAGGCAGGAACGTGGACAGTGACAGCAAAAGAGACAGCAGGCAGCAATACTGTCCATAGTCAGTACAGGTAGAGATATTAGCAGCAAAGCCAAAGCATTGGTCCAGGTAGCAGGCAGGGATGTGGTCGGCAGCAGTGAAAGGATTGTCCATGCAGCAGGCAGAAATACTGTCCATAGTACAGGCAGCAGGCAGAGATATGGTCAGTACAGCCAAAGTATTGGTCCAGGCAGCAGGCACATGGTCCATAAAAAGTCCTGGGTCAGTGTAGGCAGAGATATTGTCAGTACAGCCAAAGTATTTGTTCAGGCAGCAGGCAGGACCATCAAGCTTAGGGCCTCAGGAAAGAATGGGGATAGGGGGACAGGGGTAGAGGCTTCTCCCACCCAATTGCTTTGAAGCCTCCGGACACCAGACCCTGTTCTGGAAATTACAAAACAAAGAAAAAAACAATAACTGTTTTTCTCAAATCAGAAGATCATTCTGGAGCCCCTCACATATGTGAGACCCCTGTGTAGCAGGGTGAAAGATCAGTCCAAGGGGCTGGCAAAAACATGGTCAACATTCCGAGGTCAGTGCAGGTAAAAGGCAGAAATAGACGGTAGGCAGAGGCATAGTCAATACAATCCAAGGTCAGTTCACGTGAAAGGCAGAAACATGGCGGATAAACAATGCAGACGGCAGGCAGAGGCATAGTCCATAAACAGGCCAGGGTCAGTTCCCATGGAAGGCAGTGACATGGTTGGTAGAGGCAACAGGGAACTAATCAGCACAGGAATTTGAAAATGGGGAAATGGCAGTCTACTTGAAATATGGGCTAATAATTTACAAGGGTATGATATCGTCGGAAGCATTCTCTGTGACAAAGGCCAGGTTGGGAGGGACATTGTGGACAATGGAAACTAGTGTCTCTCCTAACTCCTCTTTAGCTGCACACCCGACATTTTTTTGGCATCGTCTTCCATTTGCCGATGGTGGAATCTTTTCAGAAAAATGACGCTCATGCAGTCTGCTGACACAATCAGAGTTAAGGCTTTCTGGGGGGGGTCCTTGTGGATATAGCAGGGCAGTGATGACATCTAAAATACATTTTAGGAAGGTGTTGGATACTTGGTGTTGGGTTGATTTTGTGATAAATGTGTTGTACATGGCCAAATGAAAGAGGTAAATAGAAACTTTTTAATACCTTGTGGATAGGTAGGGCTGCAACATCTGATCGTATAAATCCACCCCCCATGAATTTATTGTATTCATTGATACAGCAAGGCTTTCAAACTGGTCTGCGTCTTCTGGGAACTTCCACCAAGGTGTCATTGTGGATGGTTGACATGACGTATACGTCCTTCTTATCCCTCTACTTCACAGCCAACACTTCCTCATTCCTCAGGCTTTCCGATTCCCCCCTTTGTAGCCTTGTGATGAGAAGACGCTGTGGGAAGCCCTTCCTGTTTTTCCTTGCTGTACCACAGGCCAAAGTTTTATTTAGGTAAAGGTGGCATAAAAGGGGCAAACTAGTGTAGTAGTTGTCCATATAAATATGATACCCCTTTTGGAAGAGTGGGAATGCCAAATGCCAGACAATTTTCCCACTTGTTCCCATGTATGGTGGACACTCAAGGGGCTGGAGCTGGGAATCTTTGCCTTCGTACACACGAAAGGCATAGACATAACCGGTGGAGCTTTCACAAAGCTTGTTGAGCTTCAAACCATATCTGGACCTCTTACTTGGGATAGACTGTTTGATTCCCAGCCGGCCTGTGAAATGGACCAGGGATTCGTCCACAGATATGTTTTTGTCAGGGGTGTAAAGCTCAGAAAACCTCTTGGAGAAATAATCAATAAGGGGGGCAAATTTTATATAACTTGTCAAATTCGTGATGATATCGGGGGGCACTGTGTGTTGACACTTGAAAAAACTGGCATGTGGTGGATGGGGTGGGTAGACCAATATGTGTGCAATTCATTCTTTTTTGTAAGCCCCATGTTGAATGTCAGGCCTAAAAATACTTTAAACTCCTCCACGGTTACGGTTCTCCATTGGAAGGGGCGGGCATAACTTGAGTTGGGGTTGATTGGTTTGGTCCACGATGTTTTGGACCAACTCGTCAGAGAAAAATAAATTTAAAAATCTATTTCAGAGAAGCCATCTGTGTTGACTTGAATACCTGGCTGTCCTGTAAAAGGGGGGACGGTGGCTGACCCTGTGGTAGAAGGCAACCACAATGGGTTTGCCAAGGCCTCCATGAGCTGGATTTGGGCCCTAATTCTTTGGCGTAAAATGCCAGGCTTGTACTGGGCATCTCCTCCTGAGATCTAGCGCCGTTGGCATGTGCCGATTGGCCATTGGGGTGTCTGGCACTGCTGGTTGCTGCCTGGTCTTCAGTCCGTCTCCTTATAGGACGGACTGCTCTCTCCTCAAATTCTGATGAAGATGTACTGTCTTCAGTGGGCACATATTCAGAACCAGAACCGGAATCAGAACTGTGACTGGGCAGTGAGAGCTCCCCGCTCCTTTCATCGGTCAGGCTCAGCATCTGATATGCCTCTTCTGTAGTGCATAATCTCTTTCTGGACATGATGACAGGTACTCTGATTGGTGACAGGTACTCTGGTGACAGGTACTTGGACTGGTGACTACTCTGATTGATTGGTGACAGGTACTCTGGTGACAGGTACTCTGATGACAGGTACTGATTGGTGACAGGTACTCTGGTTGGTAACAGGTACTCTAGTGACAGGTGCTCTAGTGACAGGTACTCTGGTTGGTGACAGGTACTCTGGTGACAGGAACTCTAGTGACAGGTACTGATTGGTGACAGGTACTCTGGTGACAGGCACTCTTGTGACAGGTACTCTGGTGACAGGTACTCTGATTGGTTACAGGTACTCTGGTTACAGGTACTCTTGATTGGTGAAAGGTACTCAGGTTGGCGACAGGTAATCTGATGACAGGTACTTTGGTGACGGGTACTCTGATTGGTGACAGGTACTTTGGTGACAGGTACTCTGGTGACAGGTACTCTGGTGACAGGTACTCTGAGGGGTGACAGGTACTCTGGTGACAGGTACTCTGGTGACAGGTACTCTGATTGGTGACAGGTACTTTGGTGACAGGTACTCTGATTGGTGACAGGTACTCTGATGGCAGGTACTCTGGTTGGTGACAGGTACTCTGGTGACAGGTACTCTGGTGACAGGTACTTTGGTGACAGGTACTCTGGTGACACGTACTCTGATTGGTGACAGGTACTTTGGTGACAGGTACTCTGATTGATGACAGGTACTCTGGTGACAGGTACTCTGATTAGTGACAGGTACTTTGGTGACAGGTACTCTGATTGGTGACAGGTACTCTGGTGACAGGTACTCTGGTGACAGGTACTTTGGTGGCAGGTACTCTGGTGACAGGTACTCTGATTGATGGCAGGTACTTTGGTGACAGGTACTCTGATTGGTGACAGGTACTCTGGTGACAGGTACTCTGCTGACAGGTACTTTGGTGACAGGTACTTCAGATGGTGTGATGGTTACTCTGATTGGTGACAGGTACCCCAGATGGGGTGACCGGTACTCCAGATGGGGTGACGGGTACTCCAGATGGGGTGACGGGTACTCCAGATGGGGTGACGGGTACTCTGATTGGTGATGGGTACTCTTGATTGGTGACAGGTACTCTGGTGACAGGTACCCCAGATGGGGTGACAGGTACTCTGATTGGTGACAAGTACTCCAGATGGGGAGACAGGTACTCCAGATGAGCTCACGACAGGTACTCTGATGGGCTGGCGGTGACAGGTCCTCTTTTAGTCAGGGGGCAATCAGGGGGCAATCTGGCACATGTAATCCCACAATAAATCTGTAACTCACTTTTAGATGCTCTTCTCCTCACACTGGAACGGTGTGGGAGGAAAAGTGCCTGGTAACAGTAAGTTACCTGGCACCTTGTTGACATTGCTGACACAGCCGGTCACGTGGTAAAGAGCCAATTTCATTGGCTCTTTACCCTGATCGGGGTTGGGCTTTGTCCGAGGGACAAGCCGCAACCCCGATCGCCGTGATGGGCGCACCCCGGGGGTATGCACGAGTGGCTTGCATGGGGGAATGCAGCTGCATAGGGAATGACTGGCTGTGATAGGACACAGCCGGTCACATGGTAAAGAGCCAAATTTATTGGCTCTTTACTCCTGGGGGCCCACAGAACGGCGAAAACCGAAGGAGGTCATACGGCCTGTTAGGATGGGAAGTGCACCTTGCGGCTTATTTTTACTATACGCCAGTAAGGAAGGGGTTAAAAAATGTATTATGGTTGATTAAAAGTTAAATTTTATTCTGTGATTTGTACCATTTTAATTGGCACTTGTTTACAAATAAAGTTGTTTCAATTTTGCACTTTTTTAACGTGACATTAAAATAAATTAACTAAAAAAAAAAAAAAAAAATACAAATGAAAAAAAAATTTAATATAGAAATAAACAAAAAAAAAATCAGCAGAAAAATAATAATTGAAGGAAGAATGGGAAGAAGGAGTTGATTAAAGCTGATTATGGAAATCAAGGATTAACAAGGGGTTAAAAAAACAAATTTTATTGAAAAAAAATTAGATTATTTGTCAGGTTGATTTAATTGTGCAGATCAAAGATCATCCTTGCAGGTGAAAGAAACACAATAGATACAAAAGTAGTAAATATTACTTTTATCACTCTGGTATCTGAATGGTGCTGATAAAAAATATGTCAACCCTCCTTTTTTTGGTAGCAGCAGCTGCTAAAGCTGCTTTATGTACACAGCAACCCCTGCCTTCATTTTAAGAGTGAGGAAGGGAGGGATGCAGCAGCAGGGCAAAAGAACTGAATGTTTCAGATAAACTTTGTGTTTTTTTTTTTTTTTTTTTTCTCTCATTTTTTCTTTATTGGTATTCTTAAGAACATACAAGTTATTCAATCATTCAGTTTTAGGGTTACATCATGTCTTTAAATTGTGACAAAGAAAATGCATTATTTCCTGGTAATTTGTCTTATATCTGCTTCCCCTTTGCTTGCATTTATACATTTCCGTGCTGCCCCACTGTCCGCCCTGCCACCGGACCCCCCACCACCAGGCCACCCCTTATGGGAACATACTGTGACCCAGAGGCGAGAAAGCCCGGCCGACCCCGGACACCCACAAGGCCACATACTCGTATCATTTCAGCCAGATAAATTGTTCTCTGCAGTTCTCATATAACCGTTTATCTGTATTTTATAAGAGGTGCTGAGAGATTAGGTAAACTTAAGAACAGTGAACAAAATAGACAACATGAACAAAAATAAAATTAGCTATGCCTGTTTGCTACATGCTCCACAAGATGGAGTGGTACTTGTCTTTAGACCTTCATATTTTCGTTGTACCATGTGTGCCAGAGCTTCCATTTGCTTTCGCATAGTGCAAAATTACCTTGGGAGGAAGCAAAGGATTCTTCATATGTGCCATGGGTTTGGGTAGTCATTATCACCTCTCCTATAGTTGGAGCCGCTCTATCTCTCCAATGGCGAACCAGTGTTAATCTTGTGCTTAATAATAGATGTGATATGATTGTCCTATGTTCTCTGGGGAATGTATCTATTCCTATGGATAATAGTGCTAAGGCAGGTGAGTGTGGTATTGGTAAGTTTAAGATTTGGGTCAGCTTGTGAAAGCAAGCCAACCACAAGGTGTTTAGCATTGGGCAGTCCCACAAAGTATGCAATAGTGTACCTACTTCTCCACAACCTCTCCAGCAAAGTGGCGAGATCTGAGGGTTAAATTTGGATATCCTATACGGTGTTAGGTACCATCTCATTAGTATTTTTTGGTGTAATTCCCATAGATTAGCGCTTTTTGTGGATTTATATGATGTCTGTATTGCTTTTTGCCATTGTTCTATCGTGAATTCTGATTTTTCCCAAGCCCTGATATGTTGGGTTTTGGTAAAAACATTTTTATTGTCTAGGGATTTATAAAATATTGAGATACCTTTTGTTTTGGATTCGCTCGATTTATAATATTGGGCTATTTGCCATGGGAGAGTTATTGATGTGTTGGTGTTAGATTGTATAAAGTGAGACAATCGTATGTATGTATAATATTCAGAACTGGGTAAACCAAATTCTAGTTGTAGTGCTCTAAAGGTTTTAATAGCTGGTCCTACTATTATGTCTTCTATTTTCTCAATCCCTCGTTGTATCCAGGGTGTAACTGTGATATTAGGAACCAATAGAGGTATGCAATGTAACGACATTGGTATAGTTGTCGTTTTTTCATCCAATATTGGAGCTGCATTTAGAATTTGCCACATCTCTATTGAGGCTTTGATTGTGGGGGATAGTGTTTTATTCACGTTACTGGTATGTGCGTTAGCCATCAGGAACCGGTGGGTGTTATGTCCTTGTATTTGGTAATTTTCCAGATCTAACCATTTATTGTCTGTGGGCTGCTGAAACCAAGTTTTGAGCTGCGCTAGGACTGCAGCTGAATGGTAATCCTTCAATTTCGTTAGTCCCACTCCTCCCGCCTCCCTTGTGTTGATCAAGTTACTAAATGCGCACCTTGCTCTCTTCCCCCTCCAAAGAAACTGGTTTAGCATAGTTTGTGCTTTTGTAAAGTAGGATTTGGGTGCTGAGATGGGTACCGTCTTGAATATATATAAAAATTGCGGCAGTATAATCATTTTAAATGCAGCTAGTCTGCCTGACCAAGATAGTTTGCCTATGGCTATAGCTTTGAGCTTTGATTGAAGTTCCTGTAGCATCGGGATGTAGTTTTCCTTAAATAAGTCAGTTGTTTTAGGTGTTAATGTTATTCCTAAGTATTTTATCCCATTATCTTTCCATACATATGGAAAGGAACTTTTGAGTTTCTGTTTGATCTGCGGTGGAACTCCCAAACACAGCACATATGATTTGGTATCATTCACTTTATAATAGGAAACTTGGTTGAACAGGTTCAAGGATTCATGTACCGAAGCCAGGGATTTCTCTATGTCTGTGAGCATGAGTATTATGTCGTCTGCAAATAGACTAATCGTGTGGGAAAACCTATGACCTTTCCATCCAGTTATGTTGGGGTGACTATGGATATGAGTGGCTAATGGCTCCATTAGTAGATTAAAAATCAAGGGGGATAAAGGACACCCCTGGCGGGTTCCGTTCGTGATATATTTTTTTTTTTATTTTCAAAAGATTTTATTGAAATTTTACAAGTACAAAAGTCATTGAAAATACAATGGTTTCCACTAGCTTCAAAGTTGACAAAGATTTTGCTATTACATGCCAGTTTATCAATGAATGAAGTTATGAAGCAGATCATTGGAGTTGTGGGGGAGGAAAGAGGGGAATAGAATTCGAATGGTATATAAGCATGTGTGTGGATGGAGGGTGCTGCATACCCAGATGTGGAAGGGGGAGAGGGGTATGTGACCATACCTAAGGGAGGGGGGGTGCAAATGTCGGTGGTGATGTTTTTGTAAGTGTATAACCGGTAGACCAGTGAGGATCTATGATCGAGCGTTGTGAATGACTCTGTTATCATGATGGATGGACCTTGGAGTAGCATCGTCAGAGGAAGAGCTATAATACATACATCAATGCAATAAGGAAAACAGCCAAATAAACAAGAAAGACAAAAAAAGACAAAAAGAAGTGGAGGGAAAAGTAACATCTTGGGCCCTAAAGCAGGCAAGTACAACAGGTGAGATCTTGAGATCGAGATCAAGGGGTGGGAAAGTTCCTCATCCGGGTCCAAGGTGTGATTGCTGCGTGATGTCATGGTAGCAGTGGGGGGCTGTAATGATGGCTTTGATCTCCTTTGGCTGAAAAGCCACCTGCATGAAGGGATGCCATTTACTTTGGAATTTTTGGCTAGAGGATGAGACTGAGAAGATTGAGTTGAGTCTTTCCATATATAGTAACCATTTCAGGTCTTGTTTTACCTTGTTCTGGACTTTACCAATGATATATACCTTTCTGAGTTGAGTTAGAAGAGTCAGAGTAGGAGATCGGTTTTTAAGGTTTCATTTACCGTAGGGAAGTACGTCCACCGAAAAGTCGGTTTCCTCTA
>BLSH010355925.1:78582-90350 GCA_018402905.1 Glandirana rugosa | reverse complement strand
AAATTGGATCCATGCTTTGCTGGGGTTTTTTTGCCTTCCTCTGGATCAACTGTGGGTGAAGTATTGTATATGGGATTATTTGGTTGTATGTGTATATGTGTATGTATATGTGTATATATATGTGTATGTATGTGTATGTATATGTATATATATATGTATATATATGTATGTGTATATGTGTATATATGTGTGTATATATATGTATTTTTTTTTGGTTGAACTGGATGGACTTGTGTCTTTTTTCAACCTGACTAACTATGTAACTATGTAACTATGACCAAGACCTGCATCATGGGAACTTAACAATACTTTCTTTCTGGTCCACTTGGATCTATAGTTCCACAAGTGATGATCCAGGAAGGAGCATGGAATGCTCTCAACAAGACATCATAAGGTTGGAATGAAACGCAGAAGAAGTAATATAGTGTGAATCTGCTTTAATTTTGAATAAAAACATACAATAACCACTCACATTTAAATTGCTGTAAAACGTCTAAAAAACCCAGAACCGGAAGTATCCAACCACTTGCGTTCCACCGGCCGGAAAAGATGTCACCACCCGCGGTCAAGTGACAAGTTTCGTCTGCCAGAAGCAGCACTGCTTCTGGCATTGTGAGGGAGTTGGTTGTGTGCTGTGGAGCTGGATTCATCTTGTGTATCCTTCAGTGGTGTCTCAGGGTTATTTCTGGTGCTTTTAGCCATGACTTGAGGGTGAACTGGATTAATGTCTGTCATAGGTGATACTTATGGACTATTAGAGCTCTGGGGTCACTTAATGGGGCGCTGTGCAGGAGAAGCTGTGAGCTATGCAGCCATCACTGTTGCTGGCCAGCCATGCCCCTACACAAAACATTTATGCTGGTGAAGACATATTCATTTATTTGGAACAATCCAGCAGCACATTATTTATTAAACTCCTTAACTGACATTATTATAGTTGTTAAGCAGCTCAAAGACCAATGATGGTATGCAAGGTGCTGTAATCTCACTAAAAAAATTGCAAGTTGCAATAAAATAACAATAAAGGAGCTATTTAATAATTTGGTCATGGGGTACAAACTTCGTACAGCCTCTGTCACTGAAAACACTCAGTGACAGAGTACTCCCATTTTATCTTCAATTGTCTTCTACAGTATAATGGTATAAAATAACAGAATGGTAGCCACAGGCAACTGCTCTCCTATTTTTGTTTACAATTTTTTGGTAAATCAGACCCAGTATTGCTGAAGATATCTGTTTACATACAGTGCATCAAGGTTTTACAGAGGAAGACTATCAGCACATTATTTCCCACAATACTAGTAAGCTAGCAGAAGAGATGATCTGAATCATTTAAGAACTTACCTTTTGCAAAGAATCAAGAACCATAACCATAACCTCATTACTGAAAAGTAGTTTTTTTTATGTGCTTGTTTCAAGTTAAATAATTTTTTTTAATTCAAAGTGGCATTCATCCCTAAAAGCATATTTTTCATTTTTAATGTTAATTCATTTTTCTTCATTTTTGTAGATCAATACTGTGATTTTTAATAAATGTATAATGCAAAAAAATGTGTTGCGTGTTTTTCAATTATTCATAGTACAGAGACGAGCTTAGAAAGTGTACAGCTTTGATAAAAATATAAGCTTAAAAGAGCAGTTTGGGAATAGCAAAAATCCACATATACTCACCTAGGTGGATGAAGCATTGTCCGATGCTGCTTCTGTCCTCGCCACCTCTAAGACCGATAACCGAGTGTTCAAATACCATTCATTGATCTGTTCTCAGTCTTCAGATCTCTGCTCTCCCCCGCCAGCACTCACTGGAGCAGCTGGCTCAGGCTCTCAGTGGCTTGCTGCCACTCAGGAATCTGGGTGTATCCCGTCTTTAAAGTGGAGATGGATCCAAAGCATGGACCAGCTGAGTAAAGTCAGCTGACAGTGAGCTATAACCTGCTGTTTGCTGAAAATGTTTCACAGGAGTGCAGAACAAAGTGCACTCCTGTGATGAATAGAGGTAGGGCCAAAATATTTGTTCCAGTATTTGACTATAAAAAGATTTGGCCAGTTTGTCAATATTAAAAACAGCAGTTAGGTTCAGGATATAAACATGTACAGTACATGATAACGTTGAAAGTGTAGTTACTAATCAAATGGTAACATTTCTGTATTACTAACAGCCATTACAATATTGTTACCCAGCATGCTTTAAAATGTTTCAAAAGGGAGGAAAATAATGTAATATGCTACCAATCAGCTTCTATGGGTGTGAGGGAGAGTTGGTAAAAGTTTAACATTGGTGGAGTCTTCCACCGCCATTGTACATTCCACTACATTTACTGAAAGTTAGCATCTATCTGTATTATCCCTACCAATAGAAGCTCATTGACAGCATAGTACTTCCTGGTGTCATGTCTATTGAATGCTTTACAGCGCAACTCCCTCCCCTTCCGGTGTTGTTCCATGTATGGAAGCTATAACATATGCTAATCTGGATTTGGATATTACTTTACATATTTAACAAGGTAAGACTAAGAGTGAATAGAATAATAAGTAATGCTGTGCTACCAGAGTAAAACTGTAAATATCTATACTATATAGTATAATTTCAATGTGTATACACATACCAACGATTAATACTAAAGAATATGATCAGAAAAAAGTTAACAAAGTTTGTGCAAACAAATATGCTACAATACATTAACAACATGCCAGATAAATGTCCTTATCAGTCATATACATAATCCATGTGCTTTCATACTAAATAGTAAAAATCGAAATCAAGCATACGTTCAAGACTGAGGGATGTGTAGATTGCTGAGTCTCAGGCTACCTATAAAAATAAACAATTGACCCCTGCCTTCCCCTCCAAGATTGACCAGGTGACACATATTGTTTTGAAGTCGAGTGGCCATAGCAGCCTTTTATTACAAACAATTAAAATACAAAATCAACATAAACAATAGTAATGCATATAATAAATTTTATACATAACCAGTAAACAAAAACCTCAGCTTAATCCTACCCGGTCTAAGGGTCTTTGAAAGCCCATTTACTCTCGACCAACTGGTTGTATCTGTCAACCCATGAAAGGCTCCCAACCGCCACTTACCCTGGATCAGGGATAATTACCACTTACTTACTATCAGATACAACCAACTTAAAACCCCGATGTTACCATTGTATTATTAGGAAGGGACACCCATAACTCCATGTGGGCCCAACCCCCCTAATTCTCCAGTATTTTATCCAGCACCACCTTCAAAGGCCCAATATACCTCCCGCCGCTGCTATGACTAGTACTAAATGAATCCATGAATTGAACTTCCATGCAAACATACCCAAACAAAAAACTTCCTGCTACCCTTATTACTAATATTGGCTAGGGAGCACCCCAGACCAAATAAACAAGGGAGGATGGGCCGGAAGAAACCTTCCTGACTCTGTAAGAAGCTCCGACTCCAACAAGATCATCCTCCCCTATACTCCCTACAGGACACCCCCATCACTTTGGGACCCACCAATCAGGTAAGTGTATAATCACTTTTCCTATCACACACTATTTACTCCAACTCAACCGCCCACCCCAGTCATGCTGGCCCTTCTCCAAGTTGCACTTTGCTCCAGGCCATATACTTATCCAGTGCACAAATAAATGCTCTTCCAATGCTGTTAGCCCAAACACCAGCATGAATCAATGCCATGAATTGGAATACTTTGTCTTGTGACACCTCAGTGCTCACAATGCTCTCATCTTAATACTATGATCCACATATAATGCAAGGTCATATAACGTGTGCTGTGTGACCACCAGGGTCTCCTAAGTACTTGTAGTAGGTTCACCAGGGCCTCTTGTCCACTAGGATGCCTGCTTGCACACTTAGATTCACATCCAGGAAAATGGGTGTAGTAGGTACCTTTAAGGCTGTCTGACATTTATACGGCTATGCTGTTTCACTTAGATAAACATGTCAAAAAGACATAAACAGCCTCTGATGGTGTAGCATTTAAAACAGAACTATTTATTTATTAAGATCACACTCACATTAGTATAAAATTAACTTGCATTATTGGTTAACAAAGAGAAATACCACTGTGACTTCCTAGTACATCACTTCCAGTCCATGTCAGCCCAGGCTCCGCCCTACATGTTGCATCATGGGTCACGTGACTTCATCAGGGTAAAGGGACAGGCTGACTGAGATGTCCTTATATACACTATTGATTTTAATGGCCATTTTGTTGGAGCCTATACACATCTTCCCAGTGACATTTCCATAGACCTTTTTAGTGGCAATTTTCTAAGGGATATTGATATAAATGGTTGCCATTTTATAGCAGTCCAGTGTATTATTGGATGGCGGCCATTTTCTAGATGACATATCACTCAATTTATACAACAGTCATTTTGTTACATAGTTTGTAAGTCCATCAAGTCCAATCTCTGTGTGCTTTTATGTCAATATTACATTGTATATCCTTCAATGTTGTGGTCGCTTAGATGCCCATTTAATAGTTTTTTGAAATTATCTATGCTCCCAGCTAAAACCACTGCTTGTGGAAGAGAATTCCACACCCTTACCTATCTTACCGTAAAGAACCCTCTACGCATTTTGAGGTTAAACCGATTTTCTTCTAATTTTAGTGAAAGGCCGCTTGAATTTTTATGCTCCCTTGCGCGGAAGAGTTTTGTCCCTATTGTGGGATCATCAGCAGAGTTGAGCGGACACCTGGATGTTAAGGTTCGTCAAGTTTGGCCGAACTTCACGGAAAAGTTCGGGTTCGGCACCAAACTTAACCCAAACTTGACCCCGAACCCCATTGAAGTCAATGGTGACCCGAACTTTTGGGCACAAAAAGTGGCTGTAAAAAAGTCCTGGAAAGGGCTAGAGAACTGCAAAAGGAAGCAAAATGGGGGGTAAGAGTAGGTCTTACCTACAAGTGCCCTGCAAACAAATGTGGATAGGGAAATAACTTAAAATCATTTGAAAAAAAATGGAGGAGGAGGTGGATGTGGAGTAGGAGGTTGAGTAGGCCGTGACCGTGGTGGTGTAGGTGGAAGTGGCGGTGGCGGAGGAGGAGGAGGTAGTCAACGCTGTTTTTTGTTTGTTTGGTTTTTTTCTAATCTATTCTGCACAAGGTACAGACAAGTCTTGTGGGATCCATGCCTGGTCCATTTTAATAAACATTAGCTTGTCCACGTTGGCTGTGCACAGGCGGCTGCGCTTGTCTGTGATAACGCCTCCTGCCGTGCTAAACACACGTTCAGACAATACACTGGCTGCAGGGCAGGCCAGCACCTCCAAGGTATAAAGGGCAAGCTCAGACCATGTGCCCAATTTGGAGACCCAGAAGTTGAATGGGGCAGACCCATAAGTCAGTACGTGTAGGCGTGTGCACACACACTGTTCTACCATGTTGCTGAAATGTTGCCTCCTGCTAAGACGTGTCTATCAGCTGGTGGTGCTGTTTGTTGTGGCGTGCTGCTGATAAAGCTTTTCCACATTTTGGCCATGCTAACCCTGCCTTCTGAGGTGCTGGCGGTGCTACAGCTGCGTTGGCGACCTCTTCCTCCTCCATCTCCTCCTCCTCTTCTGCCTTCGCCTTGTGCTTCCACAGAGCCCCCTGTGTCATTTGGGAATGCACTCAGCAGCACGTCTACCAGCATGCGCTTGTAGTCGCGCATCTTATTATCACGCTTCAGTGAGGGAATTAAGGATGGCATGTTGTCCTTGTAACGGGGATCCGGCAGGGTGGCCACCCAGTAATCAGCACAAGTTACAATGTGGGCAACTCGGCTGTCATTGAGAAGGCACTGCGGCATGTAGTCGCTCATGTATGCCAGGCTGCCCAAAGGCAAAGACAAGCTGTCCTCTGTGGGAGGTGTATCATCTGTGTCCTCCGTATCCCCCCAGCCACACTCCAGTGATGCCCAGGAGCTGCGTTGGGTGTAACCCTGCTGTGAACACAGTTCTTCCTCCTCATCCTCCTCGTCCTCCTCATCCTCCAGAACTGTGCCCTGGCTTGAACATTTTTTACCTGGCCTATGCTGGTGCAGGAACTCACCCTCCGAGCCACTTGTGAATGACTGGCCTGATTACCGTGGAAATTACCCCTCTTCCTCCTGTGCCACATCCTGTTCCATCTTCGCCCCTTGTTTTTTCAAGGAAACATAGAAGTGGGATAGTAACACTGATAGCAGCATCATCAGCACTGGCCATGTTGGTGGAGTACTCGAAACAGCGCAATATGGTACACAGGTCTTGCATGGAGGCCCACTCGTTGGTGGTGAAGTGGTGCTGTTCCACAGAGCGACTGACCCGTGCGTGCTGCAGCTGAAACTCCACTATTGCCTACTGCTCGCACAGTCTCTCCAGCATGTGCAAGGTGGAGTTCAACCTTTTGGGCACGTCGCGTTGCAGCGCAGACAGGCAAGCAGCAGCAGGGTGAGAACGCCGAAAGTGCGCACAGACAGCCCGCACTTTCTGCAGCAGCTCTGACATATTCGGGTAGTTTTTTAGAAATTTCTGGACCACCAAATTCAGCACATGTGCCAGGCAAGGGATGTGCGTCAAACCGGCTAGGCCCAGAGCTGCTACGAGATTTCGTCCATTATCGCACACCACCAGGCTGGGCTTGAGGCTCAGTGGCAACAACCACTCATCGGTCTGTTGTTTAATGCCCGTCCACAGCTTCTGCGCAGTGTGGGGTTTATCCCCCAAACATATCCGTTTTAAAACAGTCTGCTGTCGTTTAGCCCTGGATGTGCTGAAGTTGGTGGTGAAGGTGTTACGCTGAGTGGTAGAGGAAGCGAGGAAGGAGGAAGCTCAGTAGGAGGAGGAGGCAACAGGAGGCAAAGAGAAATGCCCTGCAATCCTCAGTGGCAGAAGGACATGTGCCAAACGGCTAGCCGCCTCAGGCCCATCCGCCACTACATTTGCCCAGTGTGCAGTTAGCGAGATATAGCGTCCCTGCCCATGCTTACTCGTCCAACGTATCAGTGGTTATGTGGACCTTGCCACAGATGGCGTTGCGCAGTGCACACTTGATCTCGTCCCTGACTTGTTTGGGCAGGGAAGGGATGGCTCGCCTGGAAAAGTAGTGGCGGCTGGGAACCACGTACTGTGGGACAGCCACCACCATCAGGTTTTTTAAAACTGTCCGTGTCCACCAGACCGAATGACAGCATTTCAAAGGCCAGGAATTTTGAAATGCTGGCATTCAGGGCCAGGGATCGCGGGTGGGTAGGGGAGTACTTCCTCTTTCTCTCCAGTGTTTGGGAGATGGAGAGCTGTAAGCTTCCATGGGACCGTGTGGAAATGCTTAGGGACAGTGGCGGACATGGTGGCTTTGCTGTCACATCATCTGTTTGCTGGGTGGCAGGTGACATTGGCACTGTAGAGGTGGAAGAAGAGGCCGAGGCAGCAGCAGAAGAGGAAGAAGACTTATTCCACTGCAGCTCGTGCTTTGAATTTGGATGCCTGGTCATGCAGGTTGTTCTCAGGTTTAGAACATTTATGCCTCACTTCAGGCTCTCATTGCACAGTGTACAAACCACTCATGTCTTGTCGTCAGCACATTGTCTGAAGAACTGCCACGCCGGGGAATGCCTTTGAGATGCCTTTGGTGTGCCAGGTCCCTGGATGCGATGGGTAGTAGCAGGCATACTGTCCAGGGGACGGTCACTCCGCTTTTGCAACCTGCTTCCTCTTTTGCTGTGCTGGTGCCTTTGTGCGATCACCACCTCTTCCTCCAAACTGCACACGTCGCATGACCTTCATTCCATGTGGTGTCTAAGACCTCATCATCCTCCTCCACATCATCTTCCACCCACCCTTCACCACTGCCCTCCTTGTCAGTCTGCACACTGTGGAAAGCCGCAGCAGTTGGCACCTGTATTTCGTCATCATCAGAGACGTGCTGTGGTGGTGTTTCCGTGTCCTCATCCTGCAACAGAAGTGGTTGGGCATCGGGGCACTCAATTTCTTCCATTTCTGGGGCAAGGCTATGTGGATGGCCCATGGAAAGCACACCAGGAGAGTCATCAAAAAGCATAAGAGACTGCTGCATGACTTGAGGCTCAGAATGCTTGGCTGATTTACAAGGGGCTGAGGTGAATGACAGATGGCCATGGGTTTCAGGTGCCAACTCTGAGCTTTCATCAAGGGACCGGGTGGGAGACAATGTGAAGGAACTGGAGGCATTGTCAGCCATCCAATCTACTATTGCCTGTACTTGTTCTGGCCTCATCATTTGTTGGGCGGCATTCGGGCCTACCATATAACGTTGAAGGTTCTGTTGGCTACTCACACCTGAGGAATGTGTTTCACTTGTGCGTGTAGCTGGCACAAATCAACCACGTCCTCTCCTTGCAACAGGAACTTCACCAACACCACCAACACCAGCAGCACCAGCAGCACCACGACTACGTCCCTTATTTGATGCTCTCCTCATTCTGGACGCAAATGTACTATGTAGCACTATTTATTAATGCAAAAAAAAGAATAATAAATTCTTCATCTTTTTTTTTGAAAACAGCAACGTAGACGCACTTTTTATTTATGTGCAAGAAATGCACCGCTCACACCAGCAGCAGGAACCTCTCCCTACACCAGTATGAGATGATTTTAAAACAATAAACTCTCCCTTACAGGAGCAGCAGGAACCTCTCCCTATAGCACTATGAGATCATTTTAGAACAATAATCTGTCCCTCACACCAGAAGCAGGAACCTCTCCCTATAGCACTATGAGATGATTTTAGAACAATAATCTGTCCCTCACAGTTGCAGCAGGAACCTCTCCCTATAGCACTATGAGATGATTTTGGAACAACAATCTGTCCCTCACAGCAGCAGCAGGAACCTCTCCCTATAGCACTATGAGATGATTTTAGAACAATAATCTGTCCCTCACAGGAGCAGCAGCAACCTCTCCCTATAGCACTATGAGATGATTTAAGAACAATAATCTGTCCTCACAGCACCAGTAAACTGTACTGTTTTAGAACGCTAATCTTTCGCCTCACAGCACCACCAGGAACCTGTTTGTAATGCAGGATGAGATGATATTAGATCGGTAATCTATCCCTCACAGCACTAGTAAACTGTACCTAGTCCAGTATCAGATGATTTTAGAACGCTAAGCTTTCCCCTCACAACACCGCCAGGAACCTGTCTGTAATGCAGGATAAGATGATATTAGATCAGTAATCTATCCCTCAAAGCACTAGTAAACTGTACCTAGTCCAGTATCAGATGGTTTTAGAACGCTAATCTTTCGCCTCACAACACCGTTAGGAACCTGTCTGTAATGCAGGATGAGATCATATTAGATCGGTAATCTATCCCTCACAGCAGCGGTAGCATGCTCTACCTACACTAGCCTGAGACGATGTGACACGCGGCACTACATCACTCCAGCTCATATAGAGGCTGGACACTAGCCAATCACAGCCATACCATTAATAGGCATGGCTGTGATGGCTTCTAAGGGCAAACGAGTGAAACGCTTGTTGATTGGCCGCCCTGCAGCTATTCAACAGGCGCCAAAAATAGTCTGGGTCACATGATGCACTGGCCAATCACAGCCATGCCATTAGTAGACATAGCTGTGATGGCTTCTAAGGGCAAACGAGTGAAACACTTGTTGATTGGCTGCCCTGTAGCTATAGAAAAGGCGCAAAAAATACCCGAATACCGAACCCAGACTTTTTTTCAAGTGTCCGGGTTCGGGTTTGGGGCACGGACACCCTAAAGTCCGGTACGAACCCAAACTTTACAGTCCAGATTCGCTCAACTCTAATCACCAGTACAGTATTTGTACATTGAAATCATATCTCCTCTCAAACGTCTCTTCTCCAGAGAGAATAAATTCAGTTCTCGTAACTAAGGTCCTCCAGTCCCATAATTAGCTTTGTTGCCCTTCTCTGAACCCTTTCCAGTTCCTGATGACTGGAGCCCAGAATTGGATGGCGTATTCCAGGTTCGGCCTCACCAGAGACTTGTAGAGAGAATTATTGGTCTATCTCTGGAGTTGATCCCCTTCTTGATGCATGCCAATATTTTGTTGGCTTTGCATGCAGCAGCTTGGCATTGCATGCCAAATGCTGAGCCAGTCCTCTACTAGGACCCCCAGGTCCTTTTCCATCCTAGATTCCCCCCAGAGGCTCTTCCCCTAATGAGTAGTTTGCATTCATATTTTTGGCACCCAAATGCATTATTTTACATTTTTCTACATTAAACCTCATTTGTCACGTAGTTGCCCACCCCATTAATGTGTTCAGATCTGCTTTCAAGGTTTCCACATCCTGTGGACAAATGATTGCCCTGCTTAGCTTGGTATCATCCGCAAATATTGAGATTGAGCTTTTTATCCCATCCTCCAGATGGTTTATGAACAAATTAAATAGGATTGGTCCCAGGACAGAACCTTGGGGAACCCCATTTTCCAAACCAGAACATTTCAAGTACTCCCCATTTATCACCGCCCTCCGGACTCGTCCCTGTAGCCAGTTTTCAATCCATGTACTCGCCCTATAATCCATTCCTTAGACCTTAGTTTGTACAGTAAGCGTTTATGGGGAACTGTATCAAATTCCTTTGCAAAATCTAGATACACCACATCTACAGGCCTTCCTTTATCTAGATGGCAGCTCACCTCCTCATAGAAGGTTAATAGATTGGTTTGGCAGGAACGATTCTTCATGATACCGCACTAATTACCGCTAGTGTTGAGTGAACCTGGACTGTAACGTTCGGGTCCGTACCGAACTTTCGGGTGTCCGGGGCACGGACCCAGACATTTCAAAAATCGTTCGGGTTCTGTCCGGGGTTCTGCTATTTTACTCCACGTGTTGAGAAGCTGCAGGGCAGCCAATCAACAAGCGTTTCACTGGTTTGCCCTTAGAAGCCATCACAGCCATGCCTACTAATGGCATGGCTGTGATTGGCCAGTGCATCATGTGACCCAGCCTCTTTATAAGCTGGAGTCACAGTGCTGCAGTCACATGCTCCTTGGGTTAGTGTAGGGAAAGGAAGCTGAAAGCGTGAGGGAGAGATTTGAGACATTTTAAGACCTGATCCTGCATCCTGAGATAGATTACTTTACTACTGCTGTCTGTGCTGTTGCTCTGAGGACAGATAGCAGAAATTAGAGATTTTACATACCGCTGCTTTGACTTGCAGATCAAGCTCTGCATAAAACAACGATCGCTACGATCGTGCTCAACGATCAGATTGTTGGACTAATTTGAGATTTCAAATACCGCTGCTTTGAGTTGCAGATGAAACTCTGCATATAAGAACGATCACCACGATCGTGCTCAACGGTCAGATTGTTGGGGGAATTTGAGATTTCAAATACTGCTGCTTAGAGTTGGAGATTGCAGATTAAACTCTGTCTAAAGAAACGATCGTACGTTCGTACACAACGATCAGATTGTGGGATCGTACACAACGATCAGATTGTGTGAGTAATTTGAGATTTCACGTACTGCTGCTTTGAGTGATCTGACTGCACTAGGTAGAGGCTTCTGCTTGGAGGGACAGATTCTTGTTCCAAAACCATTGCCTACTCCTATAGGGCCAGCTGTTGCTGTAAGTTCTTAGACAGGGAGGTTCGTCTTCGGAGATGGATCACGTCAGTCTAGTGAGTTTCGTCGTCATGCACTTTAGAGTTTAATGAGTGTGTTAGACTAGCAACACATGCTAGGGTGTTAGACTAGCAACACATGCTTGCATGCTAGCAAAGAAATCTGTCTCAAATTAGACGTTAGAGGTTGAGATTCGT
>BLSH010355925.1:61509-74989 GCA_018402905.1 Glandirana rugosa | reverse complement strand
TGCCCACATCCAAGCTTACCTTTATTAAAATGAATCAGGCATGGATACCACAAGACTTGTCTGTACCTTGTGCAGAATAAACATTTAGACCGGACTCACACAGCCATTCATATACTTCTTTTTTTTGAATAGGCCTCAATACAAAAAAAAAACCAAGTTGGCTACCTCCTCCTACTCCTCTACCACCGCCACTTCCACCTACACTGCCACGGTCACGGCCTAGTCAACCTCTAGGCTCCTACTTCACATCCACCCCCCTTCCCATTTTTTTTATTTGATTTTAATTTATTTTCCCTATCCCCATTTTTTTGTAGGGCACTTGCCCTAGTTTGAAGATGATTTTAGAACAGTTATATGGCTTCTACCGTTAATTAATACTTTTCAGACACAGTTTGAAGATGATCCGTATTCACCTCCATTTTTGCATTTTTTATGTTTTTATTTTTTTTAAAATATTTAAAGTTATTTCCCTGTCCCCATTTTTTTGTAGGGCACTTGCCCTACCCTTACCCCCATTTTACTTCCTTTTGCAGCCCTCTAGGGCTTTCCAGGACTTTGTTACAGCCATTTTTGTGCCAAAAAGTTCGGGTCCCCATTGATTTCAATGGGGTTCGGTGTCCGTGCGATCGTTCGGGTTCCGTCCGGACCCGGACTCGGACTTTGTCCCGAAGTTCGGCCGGACCAGCAGAACCCGAACTTCCAGAGGTTCGCTCAACTCTAGATACCGCTAATAATATTGTTTTCATTACAAAAATCTTCTATATAATCCCTTATTATCCCTTCCAAGAGCTTGCATATTATTGATGTTAGGCTAGCTGCCCTGTAGTTCCCAGGGATATATCTTGGTCTTTTTTTATATATTGGTTCTACATTGGCTTTTCTCCAATCAGCTGGTACCATACCATTCAGTAGACTGTTCGTAAAAATTAGAAACAATGGTCTGGCAATTACTTGACTGAATTCCTTAAGGACCCTTGGGTGCAAGCCATCTGGTCCCGGTGACTTATTAACGTTAAGTTTTTCAATTCTATTCCCAATTCTATCCTCCGTTAGCCATTAGGGTGCTTCCTGTGACCTGTCGCAAGGACAAACATTGTAGTTTTGGATACTGGAGCCCCCCCGTTTCCCTCGTGAATACTGAGAAGAATGAGTTTAAAAACACCCTCGCCATCTCTTCATCCTTTGTAACCAGATTTCCTTCATCATTCTTTATGGGGCCTATATGATCTGACCTCCCTCTCTTACTATTTATATACTTCAAGAATTTCTTGGGATTCTTTTTAGTCTCCTCTGCTATGTGTCTTTCATATTCTATCTTATCCACCCTGATTGCACCCTTACATTTTTTATTGCATTCCTTGTAAAGCTGTAATGCTGACAGTGACCCATCAGCCTTATATTTTTGGAGGTGTTCTCCTTTGCTTTTATATGTACTTTTACGTCTGAATTAAGCCACCCTGGCCTTTTATTAACTTTTTTAAATGTATTTCCCATTGCGATGAACTGGCTAATACTTTTGTTTAGTATGTTCTTGAAGCACTCACATTTTTCCTCCGTGTTCATTGTTCCTAGAATTGTATCCCAACTAACATCTTCCAGCAAGGAGCGTAGTTTATGGAAGTTGGCTCTCTTAAAATTCAGTGTCTTTATATTCCCCTTATGCTTCCTATTTGTGTGATTTATACTGAAACTGATTGACCTGTGATCACAGTTTCCTAGATTGCCCCTTATTTCCACATCTGTGATCAAGTCTGTGTTGTTAGTAATCAGTAGGTGTAGTAAGGCTTTATTTCTTGTTGGTGTATTTACCATCTGACCCATGAAATTGTCCTGCAGGACATTTAGGAAATGGCGAGCCTTAGCTAAGTGTGCAGTACCTTCTGCCCAGTTTATGTCTGGATAATTAACATCCCCCATCCTTGCCGCTATTCCAAACTGTGATAGGAGGTCCACCTTCCCCTCTTCTCTCTGGTTAAGGGGCCTGTAGCATATTCCCAGAATTACTTTCCCCTTGGTATCTTCCCTTTATAGCTCTACCCATGAGTATTCCACCTCCTCCCTTGATCCACTAGTAATGTTGTCCCTCACATTTACTTGTACATAATTTTTTATATACAGGCATACCCCTCCCCCATTTTTGCCCTTCCTATCCCTGCAGTATAGGGAATACCCCTAAATGGTAGCAAGCCAATCATGAGAGCTGTTGAACCAAGTCTCTGAAATTCCCACAAAATCAAATTCCTCCTCATACAGTAGCAGCTCTAGTTCTCCCATCTTGTCTGCCAGACTCTTGGCATTAGTGAACAAGCCATGTAGTTTTGTCTGGACTCCTACTGTCTCCTTGTTGGGTATTCTTTGGTTGCATATAGGACTTACAATACTTACCTTGGGTTTAGGTGCTTTAGTCAGCCTACCACTGCTGCCTCCAATACTACCCTCTGAAATATGTTTCACTCTGGCTACTTCTAAATCTGGACCCTCTCCCTGTTGCCTAGTTTAAAAGCCCCTCTAGCTTGTCAGCCATCTTCATTCCCAGCCGATCTACACCTTCCCCATTTAGTCCGTCCTTTTTAAAGAGCTGGTAACCGATTCAGAATTCGGCCCAGTTCTCCAGGAACCCAAAACCTTCCTTTCTACACCAGTTCCTCAGCCACTTGTTAACTTCCCTAATCTTCCGCTGCCTCTCTGGTGTGGCTTGAGGTACTGGTAGTATTTCAGAGAATACTACCTTGGAGGTCTTAGTCCTCAATTTATCTCCTTTTTTTAGGACACTCCACCTTCCATTGACTTTGTTATTGGTGTCAACATGCACCATGACAGCCGGGTCTTCCCCATTCCCTCCCCGTAATCTGCCCACCAGATCCGTGATGTGCCAAACCCGTGCGCCTGGCAAACAACAAACAGTTTGGTGCTTCAGGTCTTTGTGACAGATTGCCCTCTCTGTGTTTCTGAGAACTGAGTCCCCTACCACCAGCACCTGTCTTTCCTTTTCCTTGGCTTCACCCCTGCCCTCACTGGAGGAGTCACTCTCCTGGCAGCTAGGAGCGTCACTCTGCTCCAGCGATGCTGGTCCCTGACTGGTTTCCACAATGGCACATAACGGGGCATACTTATTGGGATGTTCCAGCCCATGATCATCCTCCCTGCCTTTTTCCCTTCTATGCTTCCTGATTTTCACCCGCTTCCCTAGATTCAGAACTTGGGCTTCCAGGGAAACAAGGTTCTTACATTTTGTACAGCAGTATTCGCCCTTGATCGCATGATCAAGGAACGCATACATGCCACAAGATGTACACCGAGTCGTGTCTCCACACCCTCCGGGCATTGTACGTACTAATTTAATGGGGACTGGGAATTATACTCTGACCAATTAACTAACAGCTAGCTTCCTGGCTCTAATACTCTACAATACAGAGCACACAGCACTCACAGCACACGTGTTCCCCACAACACATGGGCACTCACTGCACATGGCACTCACAGCACCTCGGCACTCACAGCACATGTGTCCTCACAGTACATGTGTCCTCACAGCACATGTGTCCTCACAGTACACGTGTCCTCACAGCATCCAGGCACTCACAGTACACGTGTCCTCATAGCACACGTGTCCTCACAGTACACATGTCCTCACAGTGCCCGGGCACTCACAGTACACGTGTCCTCACAACACTTGAGCACTCACAGTACACACGTCCTCACAGCACCCAGGCACTCACAGTAAACGTGTCCTCAAAGCACACGGGCACTTACAATAAACAGGTCACTCAGGTACTCCCAACACTCAGGTACTCCCAACACACATGTACTCCCAACACACGGGTACTCCCAAAACTCAGGTACTCGCAGGCAGGTACTCATAATCCACAGGTACTCACAATATTCAGGTACTCACAATACATAGGTACATACAATACTCAGTTACTCACAATACACAGGTCTCACAATACTCAGGTACTCACAATACACAGGCACTCACAATACTCAGGTGCTCACAATACACAGGTACTCACAATACTCAGGTACTCACAATACACAGCTTTCACAACACACATGTACTCACAATACTAAAGTACTCACAATACACAGGCACTTACAATACTCAGGTACTCACAATACACAGGCCCTTACAATACTCAGTTACTCACAATACACATGTCTCACAATATTCAGGTACTCACAATACTCAGGTACTTACAATACACAGGTCTCTCAACCCTCAGGTACTCATAATACACAGGCGCTCAAAATACTCAGGTACTCACAATACACAGGTACTCACAATGCTAAGATACTCACAATACACAGGTACTCACAATACTCAGGTACTCGCAATACTTAGGTACTCACAATACACAGGTCTCACAATACACAGGTACTCACAATACTCAAGTACTCACAATACAGAGGTCTCACAATACAATGGTACTTACAATATTCAGGTACTTAAAGTACACAGGTACTCACAATAATCAGGTACTTACAATACACAGGTACTCACAATACTCAGGTACCCACAATACTGTTGTCAGTGTACTGACAACGGCCATACTAAAGGAGCTCAAATGCATAATAGCCACCAGGCTGAACCAAGAAGGTCATTGTAAACAGGGTACACTATGTACTTAACAATAAAACAGGGATCTTCAAATTATGGCCCTCCAGCTGTTGCGGGACTACACATCCCATGAGGCATTATAAAACTCTGCCATTCACAGACTTGACTCGGCATGATGGGAATTGTAGTTCCTGAACAACTGGAGGGCCATAGTTTGAAGACCCCTGCAATAAAACATACTTTTTTTTTAACACTAAGGGCTAATTTACACATGTGCGTTCCACTGCTTTTTTGTCTGCATCCAAAATGCATAAAAAGTAGGTGATATGGATTTCAATGGCATAGTTCGCACCAGTTCCAGAAAAAAAAAGTAGACCATACTGCATTTTTCCTGCACAGAACTGTACTGGAACATGGTAAAATGCATCAAAAATGCACCAGACCCCAGTACAGTGAAAAAAAAGAGAAAGAAGAAAAAAGGAGGAAAATAAACCACCTGGAATGCAGCAAAAACAGATCAAAACGCATCATAAAGGCACTGAAACACATGCGTGAACTAGATCTGGCCAGTGGTCGTTAATGGTCTCTAAACAACACAAATGAGGAAGTGCTGATCGGGTGTATAAACCCGACATGACAAAAAGTTTTTGGAGATGATGATTAAAACTTTTTTTTTAAATCAGGTAGAAGTCTATTTAGATGTTATACAGAGTTATACAGAGCAGAGCAAACATGTCCATGTTCAGATTTGTCCTACAATGAAGCAATATCATCCAACTCCATTCTACATTTATAGTCTCATATACATCATTGCTCCTTAGCATACAGGTTACAGTACGATAATTAGACTTCATATGCTTAGTTCAACATGAAATATAAAATATAATATACTGCATGCTTGTTTAACATTGCATTCTTATAATAGCAATCTCTCCATCACCAGGTCCGTTGTTGCCAAACCCGGGCAAGCCAACCAATTCCCCCAGACCTTTTCATATTTTGAGTGGCTTACTCTATGTTGATATATTAATTTCTCCATTCTCAATGTTGTGCCCATATGCTTTATCCACAAATCATGTGTGGGAGTGGTAGGGGAGATCCAATGTTGTAAAATAAGTCTGCAAGCCTGTAATAGAGCTCTAATAGTTGCCTCCCTTGCAAATTTGTCTTCAATCACTGCATCTATGATGCCTAGTATACACTGTTTAGGATCCAACGCTATGTTAACCTGTAGGGCCATATTGATTGTGGAGACAACCGAGCTCCAATAACTGTGAAGCTTTGGGCATCTCCACAATAAGTGTATCAGGTCTCCCGTTCCCACAATGCACCTAGCACACAGAGGGTCAGGGCGCAGTCCAATGGAGTGTAGCCGCACCGGAGTACGGTGCGTTTTCAAAAGTATGTATAATTGTGAGAGTCTTTGTGTCACATTGAGTGAACATGTACAAACCGCCTCTAAGGCCTCCTCGCACACCTTCCCTGGTATCTCACCCACATCTTGTTCCCAATTTTAGCATGTGTTGCTGGGGAAAGCCTTCAAGTGGCCTCCTAAGAACGTGGTGTAACAAGTGGATATGAACCCCTTGGTACTAGACACTTGCTGTATATAGTTAAAGAGTGGGGTGAGGGAAAGGACTGCATCCCGTAGCGAGGTCTGGGCCAGTATCGCATGCTGCAATTGTATATAGTAGAAAAGCCCGGTCATTGGAATGTTATATCTTGTTCTAAGTTGTGCACATGGGACCAATTTCCCATCGACTAAGATATGCTTAAGGAGGGACACCCCCCAGACCTGCCAGGAGGGTATGGGCGCAATTTTAGCTAGCTCCGGATAAGTGAGATTTCCCCATATGGGGCTAAATTCAGTGAAACCTTCCACCTTTTGTAAATGTTTCACCTTGTCCCATATTTTTTGTATGAGTCTATATGTCAGGTTGCGTTTGTTTGATTTACAGAATAATTGAGATTCTAACCCCTTTGGTAATGAAGTGGCCCTAGTTTCATGGAGTAATGTTGACAGAGTTGAGTCTGGGCTCCTCCCCTCCTTAGCTGTGTGTTCCCGAAGCCCTCCGATAAAGTGCTGGAGTTGTGACGCCAAATAATATATCCAGGGGTTAGGAACAGCCAACCCCCCCTGTCCTTGGGTTTTTGCGATTGCTACAGTTTAACCCGAGCACAACCCCCCTTCCACAGCAAATTTCTGAATATAGAGTTTACTATGCAAAAAATTTAAAGAGGTAACACCACTGGTGAATTGTGCAGGAAGTATAACAACTGGGGCATAAAAATCATCTTTAGTAAGTTAGCCCTGCCTGCCACCGAGAGCCATAGCTTATTCCAGAGCTTAACCTTATGTCAGAATCTAGTTAGTAGAGGTGCAATGTTTAGTGGTCAGTATTCAGTGATCTGAGGTGTAATTATTATGGCCAAATATTTAAATTTATCCACGACCGGTACTGGGCAGGCTGAGGTGACAGCAGGGGCTCCCCCCCATCCAATTGTAGTAATGCAGATTTAGCCCAGTTTATGGTAAGCCCTGAGAATTTTCCAAACTTTATAATCACCTCCATGGTGTTGCTGAGGGAGTTATCTGTGTCTCCCAACAGCAACATCATATCATCGCCATACAAAAGAAGTTTCTCATGCAGTTATCCATACTTGAAACCCATTATACCCTGATGTGCTCTTATCTGGGCCGCCAGTGTTTCAATCGCCAAGGCAAATAAAAGTGGCGACAGTGGGCAGCCTTGACGGGTGCCCCTACCAAGCTCGAACGGTAATGATACTCTGCCCCCTTCCTTGATTGTTGCCTTTGGCTTATAATATAGTCATTTGACCCACAATATAAATTTGGGCCTGAAGCCGAACTTCTCTAATATTGCCCAGAGGTATCCCCATTCTACGCTGTCGAAAGCTTTGTTCACAAACAACCTCCTGAGGTTTATTGCGGTGGACTTATTGGGCATAAAGCCTGCCTGGTCTGGGTGAATAATGTCTAATATAACTGTGTTTAATCTCCTGGCAAAAACCTTGGCCAGAATTTTAATATCAGTTTGGAGAAGGGAAATTGGCCTGCGGGATGAGGGATCAGTTGACGGTTTACCAGGCTTCAGTAGTAAAAAAATGCAGGCCCTGGACATAGACTCAGGGAGTTTCTGTTCAGTGTCTGCCCCATGTAAAGTTCCAAAAGCTTCAGTAGAAGTAGCCCAGTGTATTGTCGATAAACCTCCATGGGGATGCCATCGTCACCCGGGGCTTTGGAGTGGGGGAAACCTGCCACCGCCTCCTGTATCTCCTCCAGTGTCAACGAAGCCTCTAAACCCAGTCTTTGGGAGGTCCGCAGACACGGAAGAGAAACAGAGGCCAAATATTCCTCCAATTCGCTTTAAGGGTAGGATACCTTACTAGCATATAAGTCAGTATAGAAATGCACCAATCCAGTCATAACAGTGTCTGGTGTGTTTACTCTGTGGCTCTGTTTCCTTACACAAGCGTACCACGATATGTTTTAATGGACACTTGGAGCACAAGTCACTTTTTAATCATCATATTTGAAAAAGGACTTTTTATTTGATCCTCTGTATTCTACTATCACGTTATATGTTGTATCATCCATTTTATATCCATTTGATACTCGTTTGATTTATATGATTTTTATTGCTGTATACATATAGCTTGCTTTGGGATTCGCACATCAGACACATTACAGTCTTCCACCAGCAGAGGGAGTCTGAATCATATAATTAACACACAAGTTGTGCAACATTATCCACTGTTTTCACTTACCACTCTAGCACTGTATCCACTTATTTTGATTTGTTTTAAGCAGCACATGATGTTTGCTACATGTATTTTTTAACCTCTTTTCAATATTCATATGTGCAAGTGTAGGAAGTTTGCAGCACATCTCACAGGTCATCAGGTACACTGTGACACATGAGAACTGTCTATTGAGCCATCACATTGATTATACTAGTTTTTGTCTGTTTATGCTTGGATAATAGGCTGCGCAGTACCATCTCTGAAAAACCATCACTGTATATACTTGTCATATATATAGGTACAGCAGCAACCTATAGATATTTTACTCTGATTACCACACATAGTAGTGCGAGGGCTCACACACCTTATAAGAGAATTGGACCGTTCTAGGGAACTTTGTCCGCCACACATCAATCCACCCCATATCTTCAAAAAATCTAGACATTAATGTCCCCTTATCCTTGTTGAAATTGGAGCTGTGCGGATGTTTATCCACCCTGGGGCCACAAGCTCCCTCAAGACAGCCGGCGAGAAGGGGGGTGGAATATATACCACTGCCAACATACACTCTAGGTCATACACTTTGCAATGTTAAAAAACATATTGACCCTCATCATCCACAGCTACCAATTTTTCTTGAAAAGGCAAAGCCTTATGCACCAATACGCTCACCCCCTTTGAATAAGAGGAGCGAGTGGAATGGTACGCCCTCCCCACCCAGGCATATTGAACACAACTTATTGAATCCTTGACCAAGTGTGTTTCTTGCATACCCACTATGGCAGGGTGGTATTTACGTAGATAGTTGTTCACCATAGTCCTCAGACATTCCATGAAACAATAGGAACTTCAACCATATTGGGTATAAAGTATATGAGCGTATAGAGCAGATCTGTTATACTCAAGCATGCAGGGAAAAGCAAAATGCAGTTGTGCCATTGTACAAAGTGGACATGTATAATACAGGCCTGTCTGTCTGCTGATCAAGTCCTGACATCCGAACATGTGAATCCTGATAAGGGAAAACAGAACAGTCAAACGTGTAGGGCACAACGGTGCCCACCGAAAACTCAAACAGAGAAAAATAACCATCAAGTCTTGGTTATGGAAAGCAGTCAATGTGTTGTGTGCAGCAATAAGGCTTGAACAGGTTGCTCCCCATCCCACACGGGGGGTGCTGCGATGCTCGCTGGAAAGTGGCTGCAAGTTGCATTGTTTAGAGCGGCCTTTATTTTTTTAACCCCAAAAAAAATAAAGAATAGTTGTGTCCCCGGCCAGGGTACATCAATATATGAACCCCACTTGTCAAAAGGGCAAAAAACAAAGAAAAGAAAAAGAATCCATAGCTAGTATGCAAAACCAAAATGTTTCTCACCATCCTGAAGACTTCTGGTTATAGATCTACACAATCAGGCCACTACGTCCTCTCGAGGCCCATGGCGCAGAGATGGCTCATGTACATCAAGCCAGTCCGCCGCTTCAGACGCTGTGGTGAAGAAGTGGGTGCAGCCATTAGCCGTCACCCTCAGGCGGGCAGGATAAAGCATAGCATAGGGTAATCCGAGTTTCCCCAGTTGTTGCTTAACGTTGAAGTATTTTGCCCGCTGGCATTGTACTTTGGTGGAGAAATCAGGGTAAAGCGATACTTTCACACCATTATATTGTATATCCAACTTTTCCCTCGCCAGTCGCAGTATTTGCTCCCTTTCGCGGTAGTGAAGGAGTTTAGCAAGTATAGGCCTGGGAGCATTTCCTGGCAAAGCTCTGGTGGGTACTCGTTCAACAGTGAAGAGCAGGGTGAAGGCCTCCTTCCCAAATATTTTAACCAGCCAAGATTCAATGAATTCTGTGGGGTCCCTACCCTCCACCTTCTCTGGCAACCCCACAATGCAGACATTGTTCCGACGCAGTCGGTTCTCAATGTCGTCAGATTTGTCCTTGCCATTGTGTGCCATACAAGCGTTATGCCGGGTTTCTGCTATTAGAGGCGCCATTTGATCTTCTATGTTGCTAATGCGACTTTCTGGTACGTTCGCAAATTTTCTGTAGGTCCTGCCGGAGAAGGGCAACCTCCTCAGTCAGCCCCCCCAACCTGTCTTTAACAGTATTCACTGACGCTGTAAAGGTATATACAGCTTTTAAGATTTGTCCCAGTGTAGGTTGCTGCTTTCCCTACACAGAGTCCTATGTGCAGTCGGTGGAGCTGTCTATGTAATCAGCCCCATGTGCCTCCTCACAGTCTGACTCAGCCTCTCCATTCACTACTGCAGAATGTGTGGACCCCTTCAGGTTCTTGTGGCCCTTAAGCTCAGACAGCTTTTTTGTATAAAATTGAATGTCCCCAGGGTGATCTTTCCCTGTTTTGGGGGGTTTAACTTTGATACCTGTGTCTCTGAGGCTGTCCTGTCTTTTGGTAGCTTTCACTGCCTGCTGTGTGGCGGCATCGCCGGCGCCATTTTGCAGCCCTAGGCCCGCCCCATCATTCCTGCATTTGCGGGACATAACTGCCTTGGAGCGGGTCACGGGTGGTGCCGGTGCAATCCTTGCGGGGAGAGGAAGCGTTCGGTACCGGTCCGGATAAGTTAGGTGGCTGGGGAGAGGATTGTTGTGTGGATCAATGCCGGGAGCTCTGTGAGACATGTATTCTCACATGCCCATCGTGGCCACGCCCTCAGCAGCCTGGGATGATAAAAACTTTAATGAACACTTGAAAAAACTAAACCCATAGTATAAAAACAATAGTCAAGCAAATGGATGGAATAATTGCGCTGTGACTCACAATTCTGGTGGAGGCTACTGCTGTGCCTGGTGGGATGGATAGCTGCCTCCGTATGCTGGAATCCCTGGGAACTGGCAGACAGCTCTATAGATGTAATCTCTGTCACCAGGGCTTGTACAGGCTCTGCTGGGCTGATCACTACCGTGGGAAGGACTCTCTATCTGTGAGGACCATTTTTATGAATTTCTCATGTTTATTCAGTAAAATAGTCTGTATTTCTTAATTTATCGTTGTGCCATCTAGTTCTGTTTTAACCTCTTGGAAGCTTAGTATGGGAGATTTCCTTGATTGGGCTATGTTTTGTTCTTGGCATTGAATATAAATCCAGTCATTTTTGCTCTGTTAAGGCCCATACACACAATGCAAAATTCATACGGGAATTGTCGCTCGACAGCCTGTCAGCTGAAATTCTGACCATTAGTATGCTCCTTTCTACAGACAATTTGCTTTTTTTTTTCAGACAAAAGCTGAATTTGCAGACTAGTAAATTTTTGTCTGGCAACAACACCACGTCCGATTTTCAGATGGTGTGTACAGAAATCCGACGAACAAAAGTAGAAAGTACAAACACGCAAGTTCGGGATCCAGGAATGACCCGGAAGTGTTCGGTCGTGTAAACCGGCGATTGTAATTCACAATTAACATTCACTACGGGACAATTGAAATTACGAAATGCAGCTCACATTATCATCTTTTAATGTCTTTTTGATAGCAAATTTAGCGGAATCGGCCCAAAGGGTGACACACCATAAATTAATTTCCTCTTCATACGCTCATAGTAAGTCACTATGTCCACCTTTTTTGATTGACATTTTTGTATAGTCAGTGTGCTTAAAAAATCACGGACACGTGATTATGACAAAAATCTGAAGCGCGGTCATACGACAATCAAGTTTATTTAAGAGGGCCTCGGCAGGGTCATTGCACAAGTTACAATTCAGTTTTAAGGTGCTTTACAATTTATTTTAATGCATCTTTTCTTAACTCAACTATGTTTATCTTTTTAAGCCCATACTTGCATTTTTACAGAATGTAAAAACACTCAACAGCTTTTAAACTTTAGAACATATGACTCATTGCTGCCAGAAATATATAGAGGTAGCATGATATAATACAATTATTTTAACAAATGCACTGATAAAAAAGTATACTGTATTAGAAAATAAAAATAATAAATCATCAACATTGGAAAATAAAATCATAACCTAGAGCTAATGCATTTTTTCTGCACAATTCTTTCACTGGATGAACTGGCGAGTCTGTCTTAGAACCAGTGGGGTACCATAATGCAGAGCGCAGGTGTTCCACCCTCTTAATGCATCCAGCCCCCAATCTACATGCGGGGTGCCGGACACATAGATTCCAATGGGGGGTCTTTTTTTTTTTAGAAGCACGTGTTTAGAGCCAGAGGCTCTAATAGGCTTCAAAAAAATTGTGTGACAATAGCGAATATTAATTCACTATTGTCTTCCTGATTCTCCTCCCGGCCAATCAGGAAGCAGGTCCCGAGACCCGTTACCTGACTGGCCAAGAGGAGAAGCGATCCTATTGGCCGACCAGGAGGAGGAGGGAGGAGACGCAGGGGAAGCCGCCGTGAAGCACCAGGATGAGGAGATGGAGCCCACCTCCCGGAGGAAGAGCTGCCCATTGCTTAGATGGGGTAAGTGTGGGGCTGGTGACCGACTGGGGGGGTGCCTGTAACCCTACCGACTGACCGGGGGATGATTGCCCCCCCCAAAAAAAATACACCACTAACCACCACTGCTTAAAACCTAAAGTATCTCCAGGCCATTCTCTAGGAGATTTCTTTGGATGCAAGGCCTAAAGCATATGATATCTACTGTACACCGCCAAATCAGTATAGACTGTAGAACTGCTGCTGGTTGTCATTTATTTATTTGCTTTATGAAAAGTGCGATCTATGAATGGAGGATGGGCGGATGATTGAATGCTCCACCCCTCCATTTCTAGATTCATATTAGCTATAGCATGGAAGTTCCATAGCTAAAACGTTTTTTTTCTAGACATACATTTAAATAGCCTGTAGATTAGTGTTTGTTTGTTAGCATCAAGAACAGTCCCTATTTATTATTGGAGCTGACATTTTTATGTACTGTAGATAGGAACCTGTTCTCCAGTTCGATTGTGGTTCTGTTTGGCCTAGAGCCTGCCTTGTTTGTGTGGTTTAGAGTACCCTATTAAGATTTGCACATGTTTGTGCATATGTATGTCATGAATCAACATCAATTATGTTCTATTTCAGCGGCGGCTGGTGTGTGAGGGGCGCTTGGGCGCCGCCTCCCTGCCAGCTAAAGAAAAAAAAAAAAAAAAAAAAAGGGTTCGCGGGGAGTGTGTGGTCGGCGGCGACTTTATCTTGT
>BLSH010355925.1:35716-54041 GCA_018402905.1 Glandirana rugosa | reverse complement strand
AAGCACTGCCACTGATCCAATCCCCATCTCTCCCCCAAGCACTGCCACTCATCCCATCCCCACCAGCACCATTTTCACTTATCCCACCCCCTCTGACTGCCACTCATCCCATTAACTCCCCAGCACTGATCACACCCTCCAAACCCCCCCTTCTCCCCACTGCCACTGATACCATTCCACCACTTAACCCCCACTACTGCCCACACCCCCTTCCCCCTAGCCCCAGCAACCAATGGGTGGGCGGTAATGATGTGCTGTAACCTCTAGCAACCAAAACCAATCTCTCTAGCAACTAATCACTGAGTGGTAATGTTATGCTTTAACCTCTGGCAACCAAACACAATTGCTGCCTGATCTGCTGCACTAAACTGATTTGTAGTTTAGCTGCTATTTATTGTATGTCTCAAAGCAGGTGGAGAGCAAAATTGCATTGGGGGGCCAAAAGAAAATGTTTGCCCAGGGTCCAATCAATATTAAAGATGGCCCTGGCCCCATAGGCTTTTATTGGTCATGTCAGGTGGCTGTAACAACATCCTGTTTCATTTTTGCCTCATTCACAGTGGCAACTAGTGCTCCATTTTGGTGGGGGGATTTTCGAGCCCACCCTTTTTGAAGCCAATTAATTAATTATGTGCTTCAAAAAAAACCATTGGAATCCGGCGCCCTGCATGTAGATCTGGAGCCGGACGCATGGATTAGGGGGATGGCGCCCCTGTGCCCCATATGGATGGGCCACAACTGATGCAGGGCATGTGTACAGCCCTGAGCAGCTGCACGCTAAAGTGGTCACCTGGGTTTACTGACCCTTAGGCGCACACATGAACAAAGCCTAGTTGCACAACCAGCTCTGTTTGTATTCTAACAAATGTAAGCAGTCATTCCTGAGTGCCTGTGTATGCAAAAACGATCAGAACAATTGCCATTAAATGTTTAATTGCTATTTTATCATTTATATTGATATTTAATTTGTTAAGAAAGAACAAAAACAATAGTCTAAATGCCTTGTATTTGCTAAAACAAATATTTTCCATTAGCAATAACTTAAAATGTTTTTTTTCTTGGGTATCTGAAAATACCTTAATGTACCTTAGCATGAAAGAATCAGTATTTAGCTCCAGTATCATGCTCCAGTGCCAGTTTAATATTCCATTAATTTGCTTTGTCTGGTTACAAAATGAAGTAATAAAAGAGATCACTATCCTGTGACTGAGAATATTTTTTACAGGACTCATTTTAATGCCTGACTCATTTTTTTCTATTATAAACTATTTCTTTGATATCTCGACAATAAAATATGCCATCACATAAAATAAATATCAGTGTTGAAGAAAAGGAATTAATAATACCAGACCTTGCAGTGCTGTATATGAACAAACGATGGTGTAATGAATGTGCAGATTAAAAAATGTGCAGGAAAAAAAATTAGCAAATGTTCAGATCAGAGAGTTACATGAAATGGTGATTGTGAATAGAGTAAAACCAAAAAGCCCTGGATGTCAATAACCCAGTTTGACTTTCTTCCAATTGCTCCACTTTTGCAATGCTGATTTTTTTTTCTCTAATGAAGGTAATGACATATATTTTCTGTATTGCAAAGCCAGATCTTCCAGAAAGGTATGCTTTTGTTTTAGTCTACTGAAAATATAAAAAAACATAATGAAAAATAATAAACATTGCATTTTTGTTATATCAATATTTACCTAATGCAGTGGTTCTCAACTCTGGTCCTCGGGACCCACTAACAGGCCAGGTTTGCAGGATAACTGAAATATATCACAGGTGATATAATTTGCTGCTCAGTGATTGCAGTATTCTACTCTGCATCTCCCCAAGGTAATACTTAAAATCTGGCCTGTTGGTGGGTCCTGAGGTCTGGAGTTGAGAACCACTGACCTAATGGAATATGAACAAAGAAGAGGTTACCAGCATCAGACAAATAAAATGATTAGCAATCACAATGCAAAATAACAGAATACCTAAGGCCCCTTTCACACCAGCCATTCAATCGGTCCGTCTGTCCATTTTGCAGGTGGACCAGTTCGGACCCTCCATGGTCCCCTATGGGCAGTCAGATGTAAACAGATATGTGTCCATTTATACCCTGCTAATCCATCAAAAACTGAAGGGTAATCCGTTCCCCTCTGTCTGGCTGGATTGGATCAGAGGGCATTCAGGTGTAAACGGACAGTCAGTCCGTTTACATTCAACTGCCCATAGAGTAGAGCAGGCTGTGTCCATGTCCACTCTCCATAAACAGAGCAAACCTGGATTAGCAAACAGATCCCCTGCTGAGCAAAACCGGATTCCATCTATGTGAAAGTGGCTTTAGGAGGATCCCAGTGCCACAGTGATGTTTAAAAGGTAAGTTTGCCTTTTCACAAAGAATGAAAGAATAGTATAACTTAAAATATCCTGGCCAACCCCCGGACCCCATTGCACATAGTGACCATTATGCTCCAAGCAGCTGGTGTAGAGGTCTGTACACCATACACCACAATACACAGCCCTAAAATGACTATCCATCATAATGGACTATACACTCATTGGTCGTGATGCCATGTAGCCTTGCTGACCAGTGAGAAGCACATTTAAGGCTTCTGCTTCCAGGAAGGTGTCTGGGAAGACAGCAAAAGTCTATCTTTGGTCAGCACAGTCTAACCAATAAGCACTTGTCATTGAGAACATTATGATGGATACCCCACTCCCCTCCCCAGGGCTGTGTATTTTGATGTATGGCATACAGACCTCTACACCAGCAGCTTGGAGCATCACCACCACTATATGCAGTGGGGTCCAGATGGGTGGCCCTGATGACATCAGCGCCCCGCTGACAAAATGTAGTGTCGGGAGACCGGAAGTCCAGCATGTCATTTCTGCTCAGTGGAAGGCAGGTGGAGCGCAATTGCGTCCCCTGCTTCCTACTTTTTATACAGAATTAGTTTTGGATGTTTTATCCACATATTTTTAATAAATTGGAGACGTACTTCACCATTGGAGTCCGCTTCTGTTTTTTTCACATCATCCTCTAATTCCTGAGGCACGGTGATCGGTGTCAGTCCCATCATCAGCTAACGCAGCCGCTGGAGGATATTGTAACAGGCACTTTTGATCCCTGTCATGGGGATCATATTTTTCCAGTGAGTGGGATGTGACACTGGTGTTGGTGAAGGTGAATGTCATCCTAGTATACTTTGCTGATTTGCACCATCAACTTCAAGAATTTGGCACTTATAAACTGTTTTATTTTCTTTCAATGGTATGAATTGAAAAGGAAAATTGTACAAAGATTGCAATGCATCAACATTAGCACAAGAAAAAAAAAATTGCAAGAAATGTTATCAACATGTCTGCCAAAGAGACAGATACAAGCAAGTTGTTTGCCCCAGGGGACAGGCCCTGAGGGGCAAGGAGGGGGGCTCCCATGAAAAAAGGACCTGACGGGACCTAGGGCCACCCCTAAAGGGATCATGCTGTGACCCCGGTCAGCCAGTCCCCATCCTCCCCACCCCCCTGGCCCCCCAGGGGCCAGCATATTGTTGGTAATTAATAAGTGCTAAGAGATGATCCAGATCCAATCCATGGAGAGCAATACTTATCAGCCGCAAAATCAGGCAAGCTCCTAATAAGTGTTAAAAAGTTACAATTCAGATGACCAACTGCCCAATCCAAGTGGTCAAAGGTGCCCTCCGACCAGAAATGGTTTAAAATCTAAGGAAAATGGAGGGGGATCAAGAGGTCCAATCACCACTCCTATTAGGTGTCCTTGCTTGTTCGGGACCGGCAGGGATCAGCGCCCCCCGGAAGGGGATAGCCCTTCTCACAGACCAGAGCTAGACCCGCTCCCAGCAGCCAAACAATAGTTAAAGCACAGTTACAAACTTTAAATGTCTCTAAAGACCGATTTTGAGTAATCAAATCCTCATGTTACTATCTAAAGACGAAGGAGTATAGAAGACAGGAGGAGAGAAGAAGTTGAGAACAGAAAAGAGAAACATTGGGGTCCCAATGTGAGGATGAAGTGGTCCAAGAGTACTAAAGTTCCAGTAGATGATCGCTTCACAGAGTGAAATGCAAGGCTACTCGTTACCCAACAATGATACCCCCATATACCGAGCCTATGTTTCCCAGATTTTATCGAATTGCGGAGATGTATTTAAAATCTTGTGAGATATCTTTTCTTGGGCCATGATCCAGGATATTTTATGTTTAGCCTGATGGAAAGAGACCTTATGGGACTTCCAAGCCCGTGAGATTGTTATTTTAGCCCCTATGAGGATAAAGAGAATAAGGGATCGGGAGGCTTTAGTACAATCTGGCACTATTTGGTTCAGGAGTGCTATTGCAGGATTTTGTGGAACAGGAATACCTGTAACTTTATGGATTATGTGAAAAATTTTATTCCAATAAGTCCGAATTTTGGGTCAGGTCCAAAAGACATGGAGGATGGTGCCCAAGCTCTCGCACCCCCTAAAGCAGAGGGGGAACGCTTGGGGGAAATATTTTGAGAGGCAGAAGAGTACCAAATACCATCGAGTTATTACCTTAAGGCTGGCCTCCCTACGTATTGTATTGTGGACCCCTTTACATGTGCGATCAAAGTTGGAATGCCAGGTCTCTATGTCCCATTCAATGTCGAGGTCTCGCTCCCAACTACGCAGGAAAGGTGCTTTTTTTTAAAATCAATATATTTTTATTGAATGATCCAAATATACAACGTGAAAGAGAAAAAGGAAGAACAATGTTACACCAATAAAAGTACAGACTTGTGAGGTTAGATGTTGGTACACGCATTGATATTGAGGTAATACACATAAATTCTCAGTTATTGCCCTAGTGTTGGTGGCCTTTTTCTATGCGCTATTTCTACTGAGCTTGCTTTGGGATGCTCTGTGGTACCCTGGGACAACACTCGTGTTCGTTCATAATGGCTGTTATTTGTTTAGCTGGAGGGGGTCTTGTTGCCTCCTGACCTCCCGGTCACCCCTTTGGGTTCTAACTGTGACCGGGAGGGGGCAAGACTGGGGAATCTATGGATATGGGCGTGTTATCACCAGAGGTAGTCATAGCTAATTAGACACTTGAGCGTCAGAGATGCTGTGTTACCTGTGTAGGTCAAGGGGGAGGTTCAGAGGTACAGTTTTTTCCACCTGGACCACAAAGCCCATTTCGCTGCAGTCTTTGTGGTTGTGCCAGTGGTGTTGGCCATAATTTGTTCGTAAGAGTAATGAAGGTCAGTTGATCGGATTGCATCCTGAATTGTAGGGGGGGTTGGGCATTTCCAGTTTCTAGTAATACAGATTTTTGCTGTTAGTAAGACATTTATAATTATGTGTCGAGTGTGTGGAGGAAAGTCTTCTATGTTTAATGAAAGGAGTGCCAGCGCTGGAGCTGATTGGATGGGGATGCTTGTTATTTCTGCGAGCAATTTGAAGACCTCGGACCAGTAGGAGCTAAGTTTGGGGCAAGACCAGAGAGTGTGGTAAAGGTCTCCCTGATCTCCGCACTCTCTCCAGCATAATGGAGATGCCTTTGGGCTGAAGCGCGCTATTTTTGTGGGAGTTAAGTACCATCTTTGTGCTATTTTCAGAGTCATTTCCCAGAGGGTAGAATTGCTAGTCGCTTGAAAAGTGTGTGTAAGGGCAATTCGTCATTTTTGTAAAGGAAATGATTGGTTTAAATCTGTCTCCCAGCTCTCGTGTGGTTTTAGCTTGTGTACAGAGTTTTTCTGTTGAATTGCTTTGTGGCACAGCGCTATGGCTTTTGTGGTTGTGTTAGATGAAGAAAGGTATTTCCAAAGAAGCTGAGGCGATTTCATAGGCCAACAGGTGATTCGTGAGAGAAAGTGATGGATGCGAAGGTAGGTGAAAGTTTGGGAGGCATTAAGGTTGAATTCGTCTCTCAGGGAGGCAAGGGGTTTAATCTTATTTGTGTCCCCTATGTATAAGTTGTTGATGTAGCAGATACCCTTTTTCTGCCACCCTGAGAGATCAATTGAATCCATGGCCCATCTCAGTGCTTGCAAGGGAATCTGTATCTGGATTGCTGAGGGATCGTTTTTGGAGTCTCTGATCAGAGTCGACCAGACTTGTGTGGATGCCTGCATGGCCAGTGGGAGGTGGGTGTGAACTTTGGGTGACAAAGGGATGCTTAGCAACCACTCACTCAGAGAGGAGTTGGGGACCAAGGAGGCCTCCACTCTTCCCCAAGTTGTCTTTGGTGAGGGAGTGAACCAGTCTCTCAGGTTTCCTAAAATGGAAGCCTTGTAATACTGTGTAAAGTCCACGTAGCCCGCTCCCCCTTGTTGTCTCTTGCTAGTCAGGTTGTGGTGGGCTACTCTAGGTTTCTTACCCGCCCAGACATACGTAGATAATAAGGATTGCAAGGACTTAAAACATGAGGAGGGGATGGGAATTTGGAGCGTACGGAATAGGTATAGGAGTTTGGGGAGGTGGATCATTTTGAAGGCCGCCAGCCTCCCCATCCATGAAAACTCAATTTTAGATAGATCTATGAGATCAGATTGCAATGTGGATCTGAACGGGATATAGTTGGTTGTGAAGAGTCTTTTGGAGGACTTAGTAAGGTGAATACCTAAGTATGGAATACTATTATCTTCCCAGGCGAATGGGTATTGTTGTTGTAGCAGAAGTTGGGTGGTGGCGTCTAAATTTAAGGCCAGAATAGAAGATTTGGAGTCGTTTAACTTGTAATAGGAGACATCGCTAAACCAGGAGATTGCTGTTTGGACTTCTTTAAGTGAAGCGGAGGGATTGGTAAGGGTCAGTATGACGTCATCCGCAAAAAGGTTTATCTTATGATCTTGAGATGCTACTGTCCAACCAGTGATATTGGCATTTGATCTTATATGTTTGGCCAAGGGTTCAATGAGCAAATTAAAGATCAATGGGGATAGTGGGCATCCCTGTCTGGTTCCATTTGTTATTTGGAACGGTGTCGAGAGGGCGTCTGGTGTCAGTACTCTTGCCGATGGTGAGCTGTATAGGGACATTACTGCTTGGTGGAACCTCCCCTTGAAGCCAAAATGCGACAAAACTGTGGAGAGATACAACCAATTGACCCTATCGAACGCCTACTCTGCATCTAGTAATAGAAGCAGAGAAGGCGTTCCGGTTGTCTCGGCGAAGTGCATAAGGTTTAGAACTTTTCTCGTCGCGTCAGAGGATTGTCGTCCTTTTATAAAGCCGTTTTGGTCTTCATGAATTAAGGTTGGGAGTAAGGAGGTTAGTCTATTGGCCAGGAGCTTGGCATAGATTTTTAGGTCTAGGTTCAATAATGAGATGGGGCGAAAATTTTTCGGGGATATGGGTTCTTTGCCTGGTTTGGGAAGGGTTATTATGGTGGCCTCCAACATTTCAGCTGGGATAGTGGATGAGGAAGCTATCTGGTTTAATGCGCTTAGTAGATGGGGGGTGAGTGTTTCCTGGTATTGTTTATAGTATTCCCCAGGGAAACCATCGGGGCCGGGGGATTTAGCTGGGGGAAGGTGCGAAATAATGTGTTCAATTTCAGAAATGGTGAAGGGTTTGTTTAAGTCCTCTGCCTATTGCGGAGTCAGAGAGGGTAAGTGTATATGGTTTAGGAAGGTGTGTATGTCGTCTAGTGTTGGTTGGTGAGTGAGAGGGTCTGCTTTTAGATTATACAATTCGCTATAGTAGTTGCTGAATGAATTAGCTATATCTTGGGGTTTTAGAATTTTGTCATTAGTGGAAAGGTGTAGGAGGTAGTGGATTCTGGATCTGGTGCGGTGTCCCTTTATTTGGGAGGCCATTGCTTTTCCTGCTCTGTTGCCTGTGTTGTACATCCTAGCTTTGAGCTTCAACTGCGCCCTCTCAAATGATTCGAGAAGGAGAGAACGCAGTTCAAGACAAAGGGTAAAGAGCTTGTTTTGGTGGAGAGTTGAAGGGGAACTTTTGTTCTGACGGTCTATATCTGAGATGGCTAAATTTAGTTGTGTCAACCGTGTCATTTTTTGTTTTTTAAATCTAGCCCCTAATTGGATGAGGGCACCCCTTAATACAGCTTTATGGGCGAGCCACACCATCACCGGGCCCGAAGATTCGTTGGAATTGAGGTCAAAGTAGTTTTCGAGTTGTTGCTTTATGTGTGTTTTATGAGGTTCGTTTTGGAGAAGGAAGGTGTTTGCTCGCCATCTGTAGACACGAGAGTTGTTGGCCTGATCTGAGATTGAAATACTGATGGGTGCATGGTCGGACCAGGTGATAGTATGGATCGCTGTAGATGTCACATTTTTTAACAACCATTTGTCAATGAGAAATAAATCTATGCGCGAGTAGGTGTTGTGACGAGGGGAGAGATAAGTGTAGTCTCTCTCGCTTGCGTGGCAACACCTCCATGCGTCATACAGTTCATTAGTGCTCAGGAAATCCCCCAGGGGGGAATGATACCATCTTGTCACTTGTGATGAGTCCATTTCCGCGTCAGGGACCAAGTTAAAATCCCCGCAGATTAGGAGGAGTCCATGCTGGAGGGATTTCGCTTTTTTGATTGTTGATGATATAAAGCGGAACTGACCCTGGTTGGGTGCATATAAGGAGACCAACGTGTAGTCTATCGAGTTGAGTGAACATGTCACAATTATAAAGCGACCTTCTGGGTCAATTATCTTTTGGCACAATTGGAAGCGTACTGTATTATTAATTGCGATAAATATTCCCCTTTGTTTTTTAGAGTATGAGGCTTAAAAGTAGTGGGAAAATTGGGGGTGACTGCAAGGAGGGTGACTGTCTTTTAGAAAGTGTGTCTCCTGGACACAAAGTATGTCGCATCTGTGTTGTATAGCCGTTCGCCATAAGGAGTTGCGCTTGGCTGGGTGGTTTAACCCATTAGCGTTAATAGATAACACGTTGATTGGCATGATGGTGAGTATGTAATGTGTGGTGCAAGGCAACTCACAGTTCTGGAGCCGGCGGGCAAGAGGATGAGGATGAGACGTGGGTCCAGGTGTTGTTTGTTCCTTGAAGTTATAGATGCGGCGTTGAGAGATAGTCTTTGTTGACCCAAGGTAGGTGAATCCTTGCTGGTGTAACAAGTAATAAAAAGTGAACTATAACAGAAAAAACAAAACAAATCAAAACTGCGAATATAACCGATAGATTACTTCCTTCACACTTCACACTATGGTAGTTCAAGATTTTGGGTCGTGTGGTCTTAGAAACAAAAGACCAAGGGGAAGAAAGAAAACGTGCGGCTGTTGAAGGCTAGTACAACCGCTTCAGTGGGAGGGGGTAAAGTTCAGCTCAAAGGGTGGAAAGCTATATGCTTAACCCGGGGACTGGGTGCACATGAGTTCCAGGATGGCGTCAGTTGAGTCTCTGTTTGCGATGCTCTTTGTTGACTCCTCTCTGTGGTTGGGGCTTACTGTAACTCATTGTGATGGAGGGGTCTGCCTGTGCCTCTGGGATGATACCCCATTGTTGGAGGAGATGCATACCTTTCTCCATTGTCGAAATGGTATGATTTGTACCATTGTGTGCGATTATGATTGTGGCCGGATGTCGCCATTTATATTGCATTTTGTGATTTGATAGTGCCTTGGTCACGGATTTAAGCTCCCTGCGGGCCTGCAGTGTATGTTTGGAGAGATCTGGGTAAATTTGTACTCTGCCGTAAGGAGCAGGGAGGGCATTCAGGGAGCGGGCTTTGGCTATGATCTGCTCTTTTACCGTGAAAAAATGCACTCTCATCAAGACATCTCTCGGGATGTTGTCGTCCAAGTGGCTGGGTTTAGGGATCCTATGAATCCTATCGATAGTCATGTCCATAGGCGAGAGTGTGGGCAAAATGGCGGAAAACAAGGCAGTAGCGTATTTCTGTAGGTCCTGGGGGAGAACTGACTCAGGAACCCCCCTCAGTTTGAGGTTATTACGTCTACTGCGGTCCTCTAGGTCGGCGAGCTTGTCCCTTATCCATGCTGTGTCATCTTTTTGGTCGTTATAGGCATCAACTAGGTCGTTCACTGTATGTGAACATTCAGATAGTTTAGCCTCTAAGTGGTTAACCTTGGCCCCCATTTGGTGCATATCTTTGGACATGCTGCTGAACATAGAGGAAAGGTTAGCCATGAGGGAATATTGGAGGGACATCAGCATGTCCTTCATGGTCGTGTCAAGGACCGGCTGACCTAGTGTGGGGAACGATGCTATATGGAGTTGCTGGCTGCAGTCAGCGTCTGGGGCCTGCATGATGTTACTCACAGTGTCCAGCGTGTGTTGAGGCGAGTCCAGTCTCATCCTGGCTTTTGCAGGGCTGGCAGTCGATGGACTGGTCCTGGGAGAGGCAGGGGATGAAAGGTGCGCTGCTCCTCCGAGGGCGTCTACTGGTTCTGCATTGGGCAGATCCGTGTAGGCCCCTGAGTCGGAATGTGCTGTGGCGCCGGCGCCATCTTGAAGCTCCCCTCCATGCGGCGCCGGCCTGAGGAAGAAATCTGTGAGCTTCTGCGGCTGCCGTTCTTCTTTGCGTTTGCGCTGCATGGTGCTCCGGCGGTTCTTGAAACAAAGTGGCTTCTGATAGATGACGGATGGAGCCTGGAAACCGATCTGTCGTCGCTGATTCCCCGGGTGTCACAGAGAGCTCTAGGCTAAAGCCGCCATTCAGAGCGCTCGCAAGCCACGCCCCCGGAAAGGTGCTTTTTCAGTAGGCTCAGTAAGTAAGGAGTAAATAAGGGAAATGCCTACTCTCACATCCTTGGCTGAGGAACACCATTGTTCATAGGGTATAAGGGTCAAAGGGTTTGGTGAGGTTGCCCTAATAGAGTTTAAAAAGTGGAGAATCTGGTAGTAGCGAAACCGCTCCTCAGGAGGCATATTGAGTTCCCTTAAGCAGTGATGGAGAGAAAGGGGTCCGCTGGCATTAAAAAAGTACCCAATACGATACAGTCATTTCTGTACCCACCACTTAAAGGCTGCAATGTTCAAACCTGGGGGGAAGAGTGGATTGTGGAAAAGGTGGGAGAGGGGGAACCAGGGGGTGTCAATTTGTTTATTTTACGCAGGGAATTGCACAGAGCTATAGAGTGTGAGAGTGTAGGCGAAAGAACAGCCGGTCTGGATTTGGGGGGGCTGCAGATCAGGAAGTCTATAGTGTTATTGGGAATGGATTGTCTCTCCATATTTACCCATTCTGCCTTGGCCCCAGAGGTGTAAATAATGGAGATCTGAGTTAGTTTGGCTGCTTGGTAATAATACCACAGGTTGGGAAGCCCTAGGCCACCCCTGGATTTAGGTCAGCAAAGAGTATGTTTAGAAAAGCGATGACCAGACTTCCCCCAGATGAACCGGATGACTCCGGCTTGTAACTTGGTCAATTGGCTTTTTAACACCAGGATAGGGAGTGGACGGAACAGGTATAAAATGCATGGCAGAAGTGTCATCTTTATGGCATTAATTCTGCCTAGCCATGACATTTTATACTGGGCCTATTGGGATCGGTTTAAAGTAAGTTTCTTGATTAGAGGGGGATAACTATGTTTATAAAGCAGGTCGATTGAAGGGGTGAGATGCATACCCAGATATGGGATAGAGGTGGTCTTCCAACTGAAGGATAAACGTTCCCTCAGAAGGTCTACCACCCTCAGTGGAGTTGACACGTTTAGGGTTAATGTTTTGGCCATGTTAATATGAAGACCGGAGACATCACAGAACTCTGCAAGAAGGCGGAATATATTAGTGGTAGAGACCAGAGGGGAAGTTATAAAGAGAAGGTCGTCGTCCGCAAAAAGGGCACATTTGTGAGTAAGTGGGCCGCACTGTACTCCATGTATGTTTGGGTTGTTTCGTATCCCTATTGCCAAGGTCTCAATCACTAATGCAAATAATAAGGGGGATAACGGGCACCTCTGTCTTGTTCCTCTTTCTATGGGGAAGAGGTCAGAGTAGTTTCCACATAATTTGATCCTGGCCACCGTGCGGGAGTAGAGTGATTTCAATGTGTTGAGGAAGTTGGGCCCAAATCCCCATTTCTCTATGACCGCAAAGAGAAATGGCCATGAGACGATGTCAAAGGCCTTCTACAGATCTAGGGGCAGCAGAAAGCCTTCTTGGGGAGTCCCTCCATCCCAGCCTGATCTCATGAGAGAGATGATATTGACCGCCCTCCTCACCTGGGCCGGTCCCTGCCTTCCTGGGATGAAACCCACCTGGTCTTTATGCATAGGATCCTATGAAGCAGGCTAGTCTGTTCAACATTGTTTTAGTCATAATTTTTAGATCCACATTAATCAGAGATATAGTCCTGTAATTGCTGACTTTGCTAGGATCTTTCTCTGGTTTTGGAATAACTGAAATGAAGGCCAGGTTACCGTCGGTTTCAATGGAGTTCCCATTCTGCAAGGAGTTATAGGTAAGGAGAGAGAACCTCTTGAAAAATGTTATAGTACGGGGAAGAGAATCCATCCGGCCCCGGGGCAGAGCCATTGCGTAAGTCTTTGATCACCTCTTTGACCTCGGTCTCTGAAAAAGGAGACTCTAAGGCAGCCCGATGGGAAGCGGAAAGGGCGGGGAAGGGAATCTTGTCCTGTAAGGGACAGATTATTGTTCTAAAATCATCTCCTACTCCTATAGGGTCACGTTCCTGCTGTTGCTGTAAGGGACAGATTATTGTTCTAAGATCATCGCCTACTCCTATAGGGTCAGGTTCCTGCTGTTGCTGTAAGGGACAGATTATTGTTCTAAAATCATCACCTACTCCTATAGGGTCAGGTTCCTGCTGTTGCTGTAAGGCTGCAGCCCTCTAGCACTTGCCAGGACTTTTTTACAGCCATTTTTGTGCCGAAAAGTTTGGGTCCCCATTGACTTCAATGGGGTTCGGGGTCTGGGGTCAAATTCGGGTCAAGTTCAGTACCGAACCCAAACTTTTTTGCAAAGTTTGGCTGGACCCGCCGAACCCGAACATCCAGGTGTTCGCTCAACTCTAGTCATATGACAGGTAACTACAGCCTTTAGCCCATGCTGTCTGCTTTTCAGAACTCGAGGTGACGGCCAAGTTTAAGGCTAGTCTGGAGACCTCTAGGGAAGCTAAAGAGAGTGCGGTGGGATTTCTTTCATGTTATTTGCTGGCTAACCAAAATTATTTTTCTAGTTTTAATTTGTCCGCTTGGCGTTCCCTTTTGAGGCGGGAGGACAGCTGAATGATCTTCCCTCTCAAGACCATCTTATTGGCTCCCCACAGGATTTCTGGGGAGATCCCATTTGTATCATTCAATAGAAAATAATCACGCAGCTCCTTTTCAAGGAGCGTACAATGAAACGGGTTCAAGAAATAGATTTATTCAGTCACCAGGGTTGGGGAACATTAGAGGGGGGGGCCCTTCAAATTGGAGAAAGTCTAAGGAGTGGTCTGACCAGGGGACATGGGTAGATAGCAGCCCGTTTGGCTAATTGAATAGAAGATGTGGGAATAAATATGTGGTCTATTCTGGCTAGCGTCCCGTGCGGCACTGAAAAATGGATGTAGTCCCTTAAAGACAGATTCAATTCCCTCCAAGTATTGATTAGGCCTAGGGAATGTAGAAGGCGTGCTATACATAGGCTCTGCTTTGGGGGTTTCTGGAGCCAGGGAGACCCCTTAGAGGTTTTATGCCTTATATGATCAAACATTATGTTAGAGTCGCCCCCAATATGATTCTCCCTTCAAAGTGTGGAGCAAGGTGGTTTAACATCGAAGAGAAGAAGGAAGCCTGTCTGTGATTGGGGGCATAATAAGAGACAAGGGTATATAGGGACCCATTGATGTGGCCTTTAACTAGGACATATCTCCCTTCGTTATCTTTGATGGTCTGACTGTGAATGAAGGGAGCCGTTTTAGAGAAAAGAATCGCTACTCCCTTTTTCTTAACTTCCTCGTTAGCCATGTAAAAAGTGGGGTATTTATGATGAATATAGGAGGGGATATAACTATTTGGAAAGTGTGTTTCTTGGAGAAAGAGTATATCATACCCTTTGCGGTTATAGAAGTCAAGGGCTTCACGTCTTTTACTCGGGGAGTTCAGACCCTGAACATTGTGTGAGGCGATTTTTTTTTTTCGATAATTTTTTTATTGAGGCATAGCATGACAGATAATCAATTGACAGATAAATGAGTGCAATACTCAACATGCCCTTTTTACCACTACAAAAGTAAAACATGGGGATATATATCCCTGCAGAACCATTTTTCAATGTGGTGTACAATGAAGACTTACACCTGTATGGATATAAACATAACCGTAAGTAACCAATAAAACAGGGGGGGAGAGGTGGGGGTGACGGTAAAGGGGGGCCGCATATTTGCTGCAAGAAGCAAGGGCAGGTGGGTGTCCATCCTCCGCGTCCTAGTAACGTCTCTGCAAATTGACATGGATGGGGAGGAGGGGGACCCCCTGGATAGAGCCTGGGGGGATATGAGAGCCAGTGTTAGAATTACCCCTGGGTAGGGAAAATAGCCGGATGGATCTATGTCCTTAAGTATGAAAAATATGACTGTCACAATGGCCGTTCGTAGTGGCGTATAGTTCCAAGCCTCTAGGAGGGGGGAGTAAATGCCTTTAACAGTCATAGAGATCCTTCAGTGTGTCATAGCAGGGGTGTGGGCGTTGCAGGAGTGAGCTTGCTTCCCCTGGAGAGAGAGTTTTAGAGATGAACGTTTCCCATTTCTTGTAGAATTTCCTGTTGGAGAAAGTGTGAGAGATGTCCATTGACAGCTTTTCCTTATATAGTAAGGATAAGAGGTCCTTTCTGATTTGGAGAATGGAAGGCTTGGCCAGGGGTACCCATTTTTTTTAAATATTTCTTCTGACCGCCAGCAAAGTATGCAGTATCCAGGCTTTGTGGACCTGCCATGCTCCTTGGCCGGGGGCGTGAGATGCTGAGGAGTCCCAGAACCCAAAAAACAGTAGTAATGGATCTTTCGGTAACTGTAGAGCGATTATATTCTCGATATAGGAAAGTGCCTGGTCCCAGAGATTGGAAATGTGGGGCAATTCCAGAAGTGGTGGGCCAAAGTGGGCTTGGACTGACAGCACAGTGGGCAGGAGGCCCTCTTGGGATTGGCTTTGTCTTCCAAGTACGGAATGTAGGCTCTGTACATAATTTTCAGTTGGGTTTCTCTCCACTGCTCACTGGTAGTGAGGTGTAGAACAGCATTGTAGCCCTCAAGAATTTTGTCCGCTCCGTTCTCCATGGGGAAATCTGTGGACCAGTTGGTCTTTCTGGGTGCGATGTGAGGCGATTTTAAAGGTCACCTTGGTGTGGGAGTCATCAGCCATGGAGGAGAGGAATGGGCATCACCTGTGGAATGGTAAAGTATAGCAAGGTAACATTTATCAACAGTAACTGTCAACTACATGGAATTGTGTAACATGACTTAACAGGGTGGCCCTGTTTAGGAACAAGAGAAAGGGATAATGAGGGCACCAGCAGGTTCCCCCCCGGGTGTTCAACTAGCCAATTATCGCGTGGTGGGAGATCAACATTAGGTAAAAAGCCAGTAGTAGAAGATCCACAAGTTCTTGGAACCGGCAGGGGAGTAGTCAGTGGGTATTAGAAATCCTCCTTGAAGGGGTTTTTACCGTTCATACATGGATTTTAGTAAAGCACATAAAGGGACCCCTAGCGCAGGGGGAAGGTTCTCCAAGGGGCCATTCAAGTAAAAGTCGAGGGCCTTCTCTCAACGAAAAAAGTTGAGAGCCAGCAAAAATTAAAGGGTACACCATGGAGCATCAAAAGAGACGGTTCCTCCCGGGTATTCCAAAAGAAGAAAATCTTTGTTTAGGAAGTCCTCAGGTCTGCCTCAGGGAGGAACAGAGTCACGGATCCTCTTCGGTTTTTGATTTGCCAGATAGGGTTCAAGGAGCTCCCAGGGGGGTCCTTTGGAAGAACTCTGACGGGGCCACATAACGGTGGAGGTAGCTCCTGGGAGATAAGGCCAAGGAGGAGTAAGAGCTTCTCCCCATCCGGTAGGTTGTTGATGTGCTATGTCTTGTTATTGTGTTGAAAAATCAAGCGGAATGGGAAGGCCCACCAATATTTTATGTTCTTTTGGGTGAGGACCGTTAGAAGAGGTTTGAGGGATCTCCTTCCCTGGATGGTGGTTGGCGAAATGTCCACAGAAACTTGCACGGGGTGACCCTGGGTACTAAGGTTCTCAGCATTTCGGGACCTTCTCATGATCTCTTCTTTAACCCCATAATGGTGCGGCTTTACGACAATGTTTCTTGGCAAGCCATCTGGGCAGGGTGGTTGCAGAGCTCTATGAGTCTGTCTAGTTCAAGCATTTGGGCCGAGATGCCCGGTATTAGGCTTTTAATGAGTGATGTAACTGCTCCATTTGTGTCTGTAACAGATTCTGGCAGGCCTCTGATGCGAAAATTTGACCTCCTGCTCCTGTTCTCGAGATCGTCAATTTTCGCTAAAGCAGAATCCAGTTGGTCCTGTAAGGTTTGGATGCAGGCTGTGTTCTGGTTTGCACGGGCCAATGTGCTGTCGACTGTTTGCTCTATAGTGTCCATTCGCGCCCCTAGGCTGTGCAGGTCTGCCTTGATGGAGGAGGTTGTCTGTACAGCTGTTTGCGCAAGACCAGAGGCCATCATCTCCGAAAATTTATGGAGGAGCAGATTTAGTTCTGGCTAAGGCAAAGGGGTGGCTTGTGAACTAATAAGCAGGCTGTTTGAAATGTTTGGAGAAGGGGAGTTTAACATGGGGGAATTCAGCATAGGAGAATTCAGCATTTCTTCCATTGTCCTCCCCAGGAGCGATTCGGTAGAGGCCGGAGATACTAATTGATTTGTTGATAAATTCACAGACGGTCCATGATGGGTCTCAGTGGGAGGTTGCGATGAAGGAGGATCAGCAATAAAGTCATCTGAGGCAGTGGCGCCACATAAAGTGGACACGGTCTCCATCTTGGAAGGTTCCGGCGGATGGGCTTCAAAGAGGAGCTGACGATTCACCTCTTTTTTGATACGCTCCCAGACATACAGGGGGTTACACAGGGGTGCCTGAGAGCTGGGACCTGTGGTCGGCCAGGCATCACCTGTGTGAGCTATGAAGAGGAGCTTTGGGCCCAGACCGTGGCCTCCCTTGAGTGTTTGGGGTGAGATATTGCTCCCTTGGTTGTTCGGGTGTTGCTCTGTCCTGCTCTTGGGGCCCTAGGATGGGACCTTGTGCTGCCCCTCTGGTAACTCTAATGGGGGACGGCCTGCCTGGATGACGGCCGGCCTGCCTGGATGATGGCCGGCCTCCCACGATGTGGTGCTTAGGCCGAAGCTGCGGTCTCGCGCAGGCAGCCGAGGCCGGGGCAGGCTGTCTGAGGGATCCTATGTGGATGCACAGAAGCTCTTTTAAGCCCATTATTGCTCCCTTTCTCATGTCACAGTTCTCTAGTGTATTACATTAATAAAAGGGGCCTGTATGACCCACAAAACTTTAGACTTTATGACACAAATTCTCAACTAAATTATTCAGATAAACTGTGTGTAATGCTGGTCTTTTCTTTTGTTTTCTTTGCGATAGCCTAACTAACCATTGGCCATCAAAAGTATTTAATGGCTTTGGAGGTATGCTTGCTGGATGATAGCAAGTAATAATGCTCAAGCTGACATTTGAAATGCTAACAATGCTCAAGCTGACATCTAAGGGGTTAACCAATGGTGCCTTGCAGTTCTCTCTCAAATCTCACAAGGTCTGTATCATAGGATCCCCCAATATGAAAGATTTGATGGAGCAAATGCATAGAAGTACCTGCCTGAATACTGAGCTACAGAAAACACTGCTGCACAGAGCCTTCCCAGATAGACAAACTGCATGGTCCTCATAGTCATCATTATTTCCAGACCTCACTATAGTGCTGTAGCAAGGCTTACCCCTTTTGCATCATAAATAGAGTTGAGCGAACCTCTGGAAGTTCGGGTTCTGCTGGTCCGTCCGAACTTCGGGACAAAGTCCGGGTCCGGGTCCGGACGGAACCCGAACGATCGCACGGCCAGACCTTTATTACTACTGATACTCCTGGTACGTCAAACAGATAGACCCTTCCGAGACACGTCGTCACAAAAGACATCGAGTCATAAGTCCGTCCATGAAGATACGTAAACGAGGTAGTTTAGAAAGTATAACCCCCTAGGATACTATGTCTGGAACACTCTAAACTCTCTCTTGACGTTCCGTGGTAACCAATTGGGGAATCTACAGTCGAACTCGTAACAATCGTAAAGTTTACAGTCGAACTCGTAATAATGAACGATAGTAGGTCGTTCGTATGGAGGTTTCGGTAATTTATGAAAACTACCGGTTACCAATCAATCCGATAGCGT
>BLSH010355925.1:1860-12598 GCA_018402905.1 Glandirana rugosa | reverse complement strand
TCCTATCCGCAACTATAGCCAGGCTCTCCACACAGCACAGGGATCTCCAGGAAAAGCTAGATGACCTGGAGAACAGGTCCAGAAGGAACAATCTACGCATAATAGGGCTACCTGAATCATACAATCATTCCGCCCTGTTCTCCATCTGCTCCACCACCATCCCGCAGCTCCTGGGCCTTAAAGTCCCCTGCGTTGTGGAAAGAGCCCATAGGATTGGACAGCCGTCGAACCAGCGCTCCAGACCCAGACCGGTAATTGTCAGGTTCCTGAACTACAACGACAAACAAGCCATACTTCAGGCATTCCGCAAAAATCGATCCCTGTCTGTGGATGACAACCCCCTGATGATTTTTGCTGATTACTCTCTGGAAGTAATGCGCAAACGCAAAGACTTTTCTCCCATCTGCACGCAACTCTACAAACAACACATCAAGTTCAGCCTGGCCTACCCGGCCATTCTGCATATCCAAACGGACACGGGAGAACGAGTGTCTTTCTCCACACCACAAGACGCGGAAAACTACCTAGCCAACACCCGTCCCTCAGATATGGAACAGGAATCCCAACATGACCCGCCAGCTACCTCTCCCTCACCTAAGAAGTCAGCTTTGGCCTCACACAGTCATTCCAGCCCACAGAAACCCCCCTACAAGAGGGTTCGCTTTGGACAACTGGAAGCTCATAACTCGTCAAGATAACACCGGAGAAGCTACCCCCTACATCGGAACTTCAACCACTACCGCCTTGGACTCCTCTTACACCCCCCACCAAAGCCAAGACCTTACGCCAGCCAACCCTATATGTTATAGTTACCGTCCTATACTCCGCTGCCTCATCATGTGGTTTGCTATTTTCTGGTTTATTTGTTTACCTGACGTTTAAACTCTAGCTAGTTAGAGGTATACGGTTACAGCAACAAGAGCAGCTCGCCCAGGCCATTTATGGCCTATACCTTTTCCCTCTCCCTCTTCAGCTGCAATTCTTCTCCCTGCACTTCCCTACTCTCCCCTCCTCTCCCTCCCTCCCCTCTCTCCCCATCCCTCTTCCCCCTCCCTTCCCCCCCCCCACCCCGCTCCCCCCCCTCCCTACCCTCTCTTCTCCTGCCACCCCTCCCCCCCCTTCTTCCCCAATCAACGTTTACCCCCCTCCCTCCTCGGTGCCGCCCTGCCACCCCTGCCAGGAGGAGGACACTTATTGGCGGGTGCACTGTGGACAGGAACTCCATGGGGAAAAAAGTGAGGTCTAGAAATGGTTTTTGGGGATCTAATTCCCCCCCTATATGTTTTAGTTTACAAATACGCTGGTATTACTTGATTGTTCACACCATTGTGCCTTTTATTGCTATTTTTCTACAGAAGGCGGAAGCCTCCATGCCGAGAAGGGGCATGACCAACGGGGCCCCCCCCCACAGGCGTGATCTCTACTATCCCCACTACATTCCAGCTATGGCGCCACCTGAGTCCAGGAATCACCTAAAGGTAATCTCGTGGAATGTCAAGGGGTTACGCTCCCCACACAAACGTATGCAAATCCTACGCCACCTTAAACGTCTACACACAGACATAGCCCTGCTGCAGGAGACACACCTGGGCCCAGATGATGCCTCCAGACTCCGTAAACTATGGGTGGGTTCGGTACACTGCTCCCCGGCTGTGGGACGTAGGGCCGGAGTTGCCATTCTCATCAGCAAAAACCTCCAACACAAATTGCACTCAGTCGAGGCCGACACCATGGGCCGTAGACTGACAGTCCATCTTTCCATAGCCGACAGGGACATCGCAATCTCAAATGTTTATGCAGTCAATTCTCCAGGCCAACCATTCTTCCAGGAGCTCACCTCCTGGGCCCTCTCGATCCCTGAAACCCTCCATCTCCTGGGGGGAGACTTCAACTCATTGATGCACCCTGTAGATGACCGCTCCCCACCCACTGCCAAATCCTCCCCCACACCTACCCCACTTGCACAGACAATGAGAGCCCTCCACCTCACTGACACCTGGCGGCTCTCTCACCCCACTGATAAAGACTTCACCTTTTATTCATCCCCCCATAACTCTTGGTCACGCATCGATTACATTTTTGCCTCGCCGAACCTCATCCCTCTGATCTCCTCCTCCTCCATTGAAAACATGGCGATCTCAGATCATACACCGATAGCCGTCCAATTATCTGGCCTCGTCGCCCCCTCTGGCCCCAAAATATGGCGATTCCCCTCGTTCCTGGCTAGGAATGAAGATCTAAAAACTACTCTAGGTGCTGCCTGGGCGGAATACTGCGAAGCAAACAAGGAACACCTTTCCTCTCCTAATTTGTTTTGGGAGGCGGGCAAAGCCTTCCTAAGAGGGCGCATAATCTCCTATGCGGCTCAATATAAAAAAAGAACTTCCCGCAACTACCAATTAGCAAGTGACTCCCTCCGGGCAGCACATAGAGATTTGACCTTGTCCCGTAACCCTACTACACTGTCAATGTGGCTTAAAGCCAAGCAACAATTTGATACCTGGTCACAACATCAGGAATCTATCCACCAGGCACACTCAGCCCTATTCTTTCACCGTAACGGCAACAAAGCGGGCAAACTATTAGCCAGGCTCTGCTCAGGGAGACACCCTCCGACATACATAGGAGCACTGAGAGACCCTGATGGCACAATCACAAACTCCCCTTCCACAATAAATTCCCTCCTCACTGATTATTATACTGCCCTTTATGCCAAAGACCCCATTGACTCGGCTGCGGCCACCGCTTTTCTGAAAAAGGCCAACCTCCCCATGCTCACCACTGAACAACTGAACCTCCTCAATGCTCCCATATCAATCCAGGATATTCGCTCTACCATCCACAAACTCGGACCTGGGAAAGCTCCTGGTCCAGATGGCTTGTCTTCGGAGTTCTACAAATTAACAGCAGATTTCATCACAGACTCCTTGGGGATTGTTTACAGCTCCATCTGGACAGATGGACCTTTTCCCCCCACTGCCTCCCAAGCCCACATCAAATTAATTGGCAAAAAAGGGAAAGACCCTCTATCACCATCCTCATACAGGCCCATCTCTCTTATCAACGTGGATATCAAAATACTATCCAAAATTATCGCCGACCGCCTTGCCCACATTCTCCCCTCCATTATCAGCCCAGCCCAATCGGGCTTCATACAGGGTCGCTCTGCTACTCTTAACATTCGAAAGGTCCTTCACGCCCTTGAGAATGCTAAGAGGCACCCTGACCAAGACCTAGCCATCATCTCATTAGATGCCGAAAAGGCTTTCGATAATATAAGCTTCACCTGGCTCTACATGGCTATGGAGACGTTTGGATTTGCGGGCCCCATCCTAAACTATATCCATAAAATGTATGCGTCCCCCTCGGCTCGCCTAGTCACACCGAACTTTATGTCCCCAGAGATCCCTCTCTCTAAGGGCACTCGCCAAGGCTGCCCCCTTTCCCCTCTCCTTTTCAACCTAGCCCTGGAGCCCCTATCTAGAATAATTAACTCCAGTGAGGGAATCAGTGGAATGTCAGCTGGCAACCTTACCCTTAGATCAGCACTCTTTGCTGACGACATTCTTCTTTTCTCATCAAACCCCTCTCGAGATATCTCCTACACCCAAGAATTATTCGAAACCTTCAGAACATGCTCAGGCCTAAAAATAAACTTTGAAAAAAGTGAGATCCTTCCCCTGAACCCTCGGGTCTCTGGACCCTGGACAGCAACCTCCTGTTTCTTGATAGCTAAAAAACACATCACGTACCTGGGTCTGGCCATTGGAAGGGAACCCTCATCACTGTACTCATTGAATTATCCCCCCTTGATAAACAAGATCATACAGGAACTAGGGAATTGGGCTTCCCTCCCCCTCTCCCTATTCGGCAGATGTCATCTCTTCAAAATGGTCTCATTTGCGAGGCTCCTATACCCTCTACAGACCTTACCCTTACTTCTTAAACATAAAGATGTACATAAAATCCACTCTGCCTTGCTTTCATTTATCTGGCAGGGCAAAAAGCCCAGAGTGGCCCTACGGAAATTATGTCTGCCGAAGGAGGAGGGGGGGACAGGCCTGCCCAACATCAGAATATACAACCTTTCATGCCTCCTAAGGCAAGTGCTCGATTGGTTCACTGAAAACTCCAGGTACTCAAACTTCGACCTTGAAAGTGCATTGGCGGCCCCTTACTCCCTCCGAGCGCTGGCCCACGCGAAACTCCCAACACTCCCCTTGCGCCTTAGAACAAACTCCCTCTTCCGAGACACGATCGTCGCCTGGAGAGAAGTGAGAAAACTCCTAGATTTGCCATCTAAAGTATCCCGCTTTCTCCCAATAGCAGGCAACCCCATGTTCCCACCCTCCTTCATGAGCGCCCCATTCTCCGCTTGGTCTTCCCAGGGCCTAAAACTGATCAATCAAACCTGTACCCCAGAAGGAAAGTCGGTCAGATCCTTCCCTGAGCTGATCAAATCCTACTCTATACCCAAATCACACCTCTTCCCTTATCTCCAGCTGAAACACTATCTCAAAACCGAGATCATCCCTACCCCTAAACCCTTCCAACTCTCGTTCATTGACTCTCTCGCCACGGGAGGGCATTATTCCATCTCCCAAATCTACTCCCACCTTTCGCGCCACCAGGCCTCCAAACATTCCTTACAACCACTCCAATCTTGGGCCAAGACCCTTGAAGACCCCGAAGCACCGGCCAAAATCCTACAGGGATATCGAAAGATACGTGCTTTAACGGTCTCTGAAAAGTGGAGGGAAACCCAATTCAAAATCACACACAGGGCGTACTTCCCCTTTTTTTTCAGACCGGAGAACCCCTCCGCCCCAGTGTGTCCCTGGTGCTCTGCCCCCAAACCCACCTTATTGCATAGGTTCTGGAACTGCCCTAAAATAGTAACTTTTTGGGACCACGTCCTGCGCTACATTAATAAAATTCAAAAGTGCCATACCCCTAAAGACCTAATGCTATGCCTTTTCAGCCACCAGACACCACCTCCCACAGACACTCCCCCTCCGGGGTTTCCAGTCTCTCATTGGGCCCACTTGTGTCTCCTGGCAGCCCGCAGAACCATCACCCAGGAGTGGATCAACGCAGACCCGCCCGTGCTGTCACAAGTCAAAGCAGCCGTCAACCACCTATTCCGCTTAGAATGGCTAGACGTCATTTCCCAGAATTGCAAATCCGCAAAACGCTTTTTCTCCAGATGGAGGAACTACTTAGAATACTCCTTCTCAGCAGAAGAAATCCAACGCTAAATGGAACCCTTTCACTTATCCGAATGGTATTTGAAAGCAGATCTCTCAAACACACTAGGGAAACTCAAAATCCAAAAATCCTCCTCGTAACAGGGGCGGTGACCCCCCTTGACATTCCACGAACCCCGACCTATATCCCCCATCAGGGGATATACCGATTGCCTCTTATCCTGCCCAATAAATTCCTGATCACGCTACTGGAAATCTACAAGTTGAAACTTTCCCCACTAGCCGTTCAGGACATACCCTGGAAGTAAGAGATCACGCCAAGCCCCCCTCCCTACCCTGGCCCCTCTCTCAAACAGGCCTATCCTAGGCCCTCTAGGCCATGTTTGTTCTTAAGATATCAGCTATTTATGTTATATGTTACTTTCACCCTGTACCAGCACCCATATGACTTGGTTCATCTTACCCTTCATTATTCTTGGTTAAGTACTGCACTTACAAACCTTTTTGCCTTATAGATTTACGAACTCTGTTTATGTAGCTTGCCTTGCTTGCCAAGGCCCCAACTGTGTTATCTTTCAACAAATGCTGTTTATTGCCTCTCTGATAAATGCAACATTGTAAACCTTATATAATGTGAAAACCCAATAAACATATTTATAAAAAAAAAAAAAAAAGAGAAAAAATGTAAAACACATGAAAACTGAATGCAAAAATGCATTTTAAAAACACACCACAAAATGTGCTAGAAAAACACATAAACTGCAGCCACATAGATGTGAACCTAGGGTCAGGTCTGGAAATAAAAGTATTTTCATTAATGCTCAGCTGAATTAAAATAATTTCTGGTCATACCAACACAGATCAATAAAATGGAGGGAACATGCATACCAGTTGTACTATTTTCTCTCTTTAAAGGCATTCAAAAATACAATACAATGCTGGATTCATATATTTGCATTAAAAGATTGAAGAAGTGATGCCAGTGAGCTACTGATGAAGGTGACATTTATTATTCTCCTGTGATTCACTGCAATCTATTTTTTTTACTATTTGGTGGCTTTTCTCTTTGTCTCTATATCAGCCGTGCACAAAACAATATCATGTAAGATTATTGTGTTGCTGACTGAATTATTCAGGAACAAAGACCTGGAAGAACTTTTAATACACAAATATATTCATCCATCAAAAAAAGCTCTCCACTTCACCCACACATTTACAAAATCATACATCCGAATCAGAACAAGTGTTTCTGGTGTACGAAAAACTGTTTATGGAAATCTACAGTTAACCAAGTCTTTATTGTATAAAGGCAGAGTTGTTCTCTCCTGCAGAGAAGCTCTGCTGATTCTACCCAGAGAAACAAGCCAATCTCTTTTCTAATGCCAGCCTACAGCAGGTGATAAAAACTCAAGTTGTTTTTCATACATAGTGGCATGCAAACACGAGTACTTGTTAGATCAACACTATGCATAAATCTCCCTTAACCCCCTCTGTAGTGTTAGGTGGACATTTTACTTTCATTTCACATCCTTTTTACTCTTAAAAAAAATGATTTTGTAATTCATCATTGTTCATAGCGAAACTCAAGATTTTAGTAATTGTGTAAGAATAACTTGTGTTTCAGGGAAGCAATGTAAACATAAGCTCTCTATTGCTGTTTTGTATTTTGTTGAGGATAAATGTTGGAGCATGTACAGTGATGAGTAAATTGGCTTAAGATCTGCAAGTACAATTAGGGATTTGCACATTTTTTTCTACTCCTCTAAATAAGTGCTCACAGTTCAATCTACAGAGAATCCTATAATTCAAGAATCAACATTTACTGAATTTCTGTGTGATTTTCTTAAGATTAGACCAATTTCCATATAAATAATGAGGTGAGATAAAGCAGAATTAACCAGTTATGGAGCAGATATACTGTTACAGGGTGTCTTTCCTGCACAGAAATGCATATATATATATATATATATATACACTAGTGCTCATAAGTTTACATACCCCGGCAGAATTTATGATTTCTTGGTCATTTTTCTGAGAAAATGAATGAGAACACAAAAACATTTCTTTCACTCATGGTTAGTGTTAGGTGAAGCCATTTATTATCAATCAACTGTGTTTACTCTTTTTAAATCATAATGACAATAGAAACTACCCAAATGACCCTGATCAAAAGATTACATACCCCAGTTCTTCATACCATTTATTGCCCCCTTTAACATCAATGACAGCTTGAAGTCTTTTGTGGTATTTGTGGATGAGGCTCTTTATCTTCTCAGATGGTAAAGCTGCCCATTCCTCTTGGCAAAAAGCCTCCAGTTCCTGGAAATTCTTGGGCTGTCTTGCATGAACTGCATGTTTGAGATCTCCCCAGAGTGGCTCAATGATATTGAGGTCAGGAGACTGAGATGGCCACTCGAGAACCTTCACTTTACTCTGCTGTAGCCAATGACAGGTCGACTTGGCTTTGTGTTTTGGATCATTGTCATGTTGGAATGTCCAAGTACGTCCCATGCACAGCTGATGAATGCAAATGTTCCTCCAGTATTTTTAATAAATGGCTTCAGTCAAACTCTAACCATGAGGAAAACAAATGTTTTTGTGTTTTCATTCATATTCTCAGAAAAAATGGCCAAGAAATCATAAATTCTTCCAGGGTATGTAAATGTACCAGCATAACTGTATATATATATATATATATATATATATATATATATATATACACAGTATCTCACAAAAGTGAGTACACCCCTCACATTTTTGTAAATATTTTATTATATCTTTTCATGTGACCACACTGAAGAAATCACACTTTGCTACAATGTAAATTAGTGAGTGTACAGCTTGTATAACAGTGTAAATTTGCTGTCCCCTCAAAATAACTCAACACACAGCCATTAATGTCTAAACCACTGGCAACAATAGTGAGTACACCTCTACGTTAACATGTCCAAATTGGGCCCAATTAGCCATTTTCCCTCCCCGGTGTTATGAGACTCATTAGTGTTACAAGGTCGCAGGTGTAAATTGGGAGCAGATGTGTTAAATTTGGTGTTATCGCTCTCACTCTCTCATACTGGTCACTGGAAGCTCACCATGGCACTTCAAGGCAAAGAACTCTCTGAGGATCTGAAAAAAAGAACTGTTGATCTAAAAAAAGATGGTCTGGGCTATAAGAAGATTGCCAAGATCCTGAAACTGAGCTGCAGCCCGGTGGCCAAGACCATACAGTGGTTTAACAGGACAGGTTCCGCACAGAACAGGCCTCACCATGGTCAACTAAAGAAGTTGAGTGTACGTGCTCAGCGTCATATCCAGAGGTTGTCTTTCATAAATAGATGTATGAGTGCTGCCAGCATTGCTGCAGAGGTTCAAGGGGTGGGGGGTCAGCCTGTCAGTGCTCAGACCATACGCTGCACACTGCATCAAATTGGTCTGCATGGCTATCCTCCCAGAAGGAAGCCTCTTATAAAGATGATGCAAAAGAAAGCCTGCAAACAGTTTGCTGAAGACAAGCAGACTAAGAACATGGATTACTGGAACCATGTCCTGTGGTCTGATGAGACCAAGATAAACTTATTTGTTTCAGATGGTGTCAAGCGTGTGGGACGGCAACCAGGTGAGGAGTACAAAGACAAGTGTGTCTTACCTACAGTCAAGCATGGTGGTGGGAGTGTCATGGTCTGGGGCTGCATGAGTGCTACCGGCACTGGGGAGCTACAGTTCATTGAGGGAACCATGAATGACAACATGTACTGTGACATACTAAAGCAGAGCATAATCCCCTCCCTTCAGAGACTGGGCAACATTCCAACATGAAAATGACCCCAAACACACCTCCAAGACAACCACTGCCTTGCTAAAGAAGCTGGGGGTAAAGGTGATGGACTGGCCAAGCATGCCTCCATACCTAAACCCTATTGAGCATCTGTGGGGTATCCTCAAATGGAAGGTGAAGAAGCGCAAGGTCTCTAACATGCATCAGCTCCGTGATGTTGTCATGGCGGAGTGGAAGAGAACTTCAGTGGCAACCTGTGAAGCGCTGGTGAACTCCAAGCCCAAGGGTGTTAAGGCAGTGCTGGAAAATAATGGTGGCCACGCAAAATATTGACACTTTGGGCCCAATTTGTACATTTTCACTTAGGGGTGTACTCACTTTTGTTGCCAGCAGTTTAGACATTAATGGCTGTGTGTTCAGTTATTTTGTGGGAATAGAAAATTGATGCTGTTATACAAGTTGTGCACTCACTAATTTACATTGTAGCAAAGTGTCATTTATTCAGTGTTGTCACATGAAAAGATAGAGGCAAATTTAGTCAGGCCTGACTTAGTACAGGCCTGATTGTTTTGATTCTGGGCAGGGGAGTGGCCCAGTGAGAGATGGAGACAGCAGGAAGAAACACCCCTCGGTTACTCCTCCCCTTTTATTCAGATAGTTCTAGAAAAGGGGATGGAAAGAGAATTGAGGCTTTCTAAAGTATGTTAGAGAGCCATGACCAATCCCTATCTTGGATTGGTAGGGGGCAGGCCTCCTTAAATACTGTGGTCTGCCCAGTGGGAGGAGGAGAAGTTTAGGTGGCAGTCTGGAGATAGAGTAGTGTGGTCTGTCGTAGCCTAGGGGAAGCTCCCAGTCTGGGGGGGGTGACCCCAGGCCTGGAGTGTTCAGGTGCAGCCAGGAGGAGTGAGATCTTGGTGGCAGGCACAAGGCAGAGTGGAAAGGACAGCGGGAGAGAGCACTATTCGGGAGAGATCTTCAGTGTGGAACTGCAAGTGTCAGGAGTCAGTTATCAACATACCCGGGGATACTGTTAGAGGCATTCCGGAGCACATTGAGGTGTGAGACAGTCTGGGATGGATACAGAAGCCAGTTTGGGATTCCTATGTTGCTGTGGTAGTGGAGAAGGCCATCACAGCTGGAGGAGCTGACAGGGCCTGGAAGAAGATGGGCTGGGAGTAGAAGTCCATCAAGCCCGTTAGCACACAGTACTTTGCTACACTGTGGATGCTATTAGTCTCTGCCTGTAATGGGCGGTCAGGAGGCCCTGCTTCAATTACAACAGGCCTCACCATGTTCTAGCTAGGCCCAAGAAGATGTAACAGGAGAAGTTCCCCATGACTGGCGGATAGCTAATATTGTACCTATCCACAAGAAGGGCAGCAAGGTAGAAGCTGGCAATTACAGGCCAGTGAGTTTAACATCAATTATAATCGATAGGCGGTCAGTACCCCTTGAAGAGGACAATGTAGAAGAACCCGGATCGATCTTGTACCACTCCGGACAACATTAACTTCGTCCCGGAGGACTGGCGGGTAATGTCCGTCTCTGATTATCGTAGGTGTCACATCGTTTCATGACACACGATTGCCCGAACTACCTGAAGATGAGGGTCGGGTAGAAGAAGGTCCGGGACAGTCGAGGAGGTCGACACTACCGGAAGAGGTGATGGTGTCGTTGTATCCTTAGGGTTTGACCGAAGACATAGGTAGGGTCTGACAGAGTGTGGAGTTACACGAGGCCTTACGGAGATTGTCAT
>BLSH010355839.1:581798-598752 GCA_018402905.1 Glandirana rugosa | reverse complement strand
CAGCGTAGAGCTAGCTGGGTATCCATGCTCGCAGGTGCAATTGGGGATGGACGGCTGTTCTTCCGGACATATCTATGTCCGGAGTCGGGCGTCTCCTCCCCTTCCTCTGTCGCATCTGCGTGCGTGACGCTGGCGGGAAATTTGGGTGGCGGCGTCTATATCAGGCGCCATCTGACATGGCAATAGACATCTCCAGCACGTTGCATTTACAATTTTTCACTGGACACTTGGTTCCCGTGCACAATACCTCAGGTAATACACATGGATTTGCAATTCTGTTCATCCTTATTCTGTCTACCTCCCCTCATTGGGGCAGTAGATTTCTTTACCCTCTATCTTCCATTAACTACTTCCTTCCCCACATTTTCTCTTTCTCCATTCTCTTTTTTCCATCTGCCTACTTCCCCCCCCCAAACCCCCCCCCCCCTCTTTCCTATTACCCCTTGGCCTTCACTTTTCCCATTCTTCCTCACTCCACATCACACTACCCATCACTATCCTCACACTCACATGGTTCCTCACATACAACCACCTGCATTCATTTTCCAACACACTCAATCAGTGTTTTTCATCACACAAACAATTGCCACTATTATCACCCAATATAGGCATATCTGGCTGGAGATTGTCTCTTTCCATGATGGGTGTTCTTCCTGGCGGTTGTCGCCGCCACGTTTCCCGCCTCAGCTCCCTGACAGAGTGGTCCCGGACGGCTGGTGTGCCCTAATGGTATACCGCCTCAACGCAGACATGGTAGGCGCTATTCATGAGACCTGTACTTTTTTGGTTCTTATGATATATATAATAGTCATTACTCATTCTTTTTAATTTCTATTCCAGAGTACATACAAGCACGCTCCTGATGAGTGATTTGAGATCACGAAACGCGTAGAGCTTTTATATGCTTACCATGTTATATTTCAGTAATTCATTTATATGTCATCGGGGCTATTCCCTTATGGGGTACCACATAGAGCCATGGCAGTGCACAGATCATTATCCGTGCACGATGAACTGTATGTATATATGCCAATGGATGGTTCGGGGAATTAAATTTTCCTTTTTGTATATGAATTCAGTATCATTAATTGATTTTATACCGTATAATCATATTGTTGTCATTTATACTGTACAATTATGTTACTATTTTTTCTACTTTGGTTATTGATGTATGTATATATCTACTTTTATTGATATGAATTCTATAATAATAATTAAAACATTTTAATCATGATCCATCCTTATACAATTTTTACCACCACACGTGTCATATAAAGTCCCAACTGTTTTGTTTTGTTTGCTAAGCAACAGGGATGGAAGTTCATGACGGTATGTCATGACTTCACATAAAGTCCCACATTTCCCCACTTCCCCCTTTTTTCTGTAGAGTGAGAGCAATAACACCAAATTTAACACACCTGCTCCCCATTCACACCTGAGACCTTGTAACACTAATGAGTCACATGACACCGAGGAGGGAAACTGGCTAACTGGGCCCAATTTTGACATTTTCACTTAGGGGTGTACTCACTTTTGTTGCCAGCAGTTTAGACATTAATGGCTGTGTGTTGAGTTATTTTGAGGGGACAGCAAATTTACACTGTTATACAAGCTGTACACTCACTACTTTACATTGTAGCAAAGTGTCATTTCTTCAGTGTTGTCACATGAAAACATAGAATAAAATATTTACAAAAATGTGAGGGGTGTACTCACTTTTGGGAGATACTGTATATCGCTTTACAGCTTTAGATTGCAATATATTGCTAACAACGACTAAGGCATGGTATCCATATATCACATATAATAAGTTGCATCAACGTTGTATATATGATACTGTTCATCCAAGAACCCTCACAATTCAACCATTTTAGAAAATAAGCTAACAAACTGAAGATATGAATGAACATACTGCAATTAGTGAAGAAAACAAATATTAGAATTACAGATTTATAAAAAAAAAACTGACTTGTGGTCAGTGGTTGGAGAGACACAAACACTTGCTGTATATGAGAGAAGTTTAGTCTGAGCTTTGCTGTACTTAACACTGCAAGAGGTACATATGTTATATTCCAATACTTAACTGCCTGTAATTATAAGAGCAATCAAGCATGCTTTGTAGGGGAAAGATGTTAGGTGATTTTATGGCTTCTTTCACATGGGTGTGCTAAAGTATACACATGTGTGAAGGGCCGTGTGTATCCGCTTCGCATGTGGGGCACTGATGTTTCGAACATCTGCTTGCAAGCAGTCCCATTCATGTCAAAGACACAGCCGCTGCTCCCAATTTAACACCCATTCAGATGCATGCCCCTGAACTCACACTTTCTGTGTTCCGTGACATTCGCCTGCATGGATGCCAAATTGAGAGCAGTAGCTGTATCTGTGTAGCTACTGCATCCCAATTGACATGGGACAGTCCCATGGGACTGCCTTCATGCAGATACATGGAACACCTTTGCCTCCTATGCGGGCAAACATAGCGCTTTGCATGGGTGTGCGCTTTAGTGAACGAAGCCTAAATGTTGGTTCTGTATGATGTTTGTTAATTGAATTTGAGCTTTTTAACAAAGCCAAGTTGATACAATCTAATTGAACTTGATACAATAATATAAAATAGATATTGTGTTGTAATTATAAGACTTGTTTTATTAACAAATCCTGTTCATTCATACAGTCTCTTCAGTTAGTGGTCTTATTTTGTAAATAGTTTGCAATGTATACAGTATATTATATTTTATATTATATATTATATCATATTATATTATTTTATATTATATTATATTATATTATATTATACATTATATTATATTATATTATAAAGTTTTAGATTTCTTTATATTGTTCCACAACAAAATAGTATGAACTGTTCCAGTTTTGTGTTTATAAAAATGTTAACTTTGATTATGTCATATAAAAGTTGAACTGGGTCATGATCAACGATAAATTGACTTGCATTTTTCATAACCGCCTCGACTGCCCTTTTCTTGCCCACATCTTTCTTTCTTATCTTTTCTTTATTTCTTTTTATTTTTAATTTCTTTTTTGGTTTTATTTTATTTTGAAAAACGTTAAAAACACTATTCAGTTGATTAGTGATTAATAACAATGGTACTTATTATACTACATAAATACTACTTTATATACTGATCCTTTTAATATCTTGTTTAGGCAAGATATTAGTCTAATTGTTTGATTTTGTTAACATATCTGCTATATCCCTACTTTTGTTTTTTGTTTTTTTTTAGGGATATATTTCATTTATGTCAGTTATATTTATATATTATTCTTGTACTTGTTTAATACCTTAGGTATGTTATACCTTATGTTGTTAACAACGTCTTAATTGTATGTCAAGAAAAAAACAATAAAATTGAAAATAAAGAAAATAAATTAAATTTTGAAAAAAGCTGTTAACTTTGTTGCAATTCCTTAATAACTATAGTAATACTAAATATATTATTCTTAAAGTATAAATAAAGGGAAAGCTTTTCTTTAGATTTGAATAGAGCGGAGAGGGATTAGAACACCTGTCAGTTTTTACTGCTGTCTGTGCCCCCGTTATATTTGTCCTGTTTACCATGAATACGAAGAGTGAAAATCCCAAATGTTGTCCCTACAACAGGAAGAGAGGGAAAATCTTCACTACCAGGGATTCCGTCACTTTGGAGGGCTTATCTCTCACTTCCTGCTACGGCTAAGGGACAGGTAGTAAATGAAAATTGATCCAAGGGGAAACAGATGGCAAAAAAAAAAATATGGCAGTGCATATAACCCTCCCTTACGCTATCCAAAACAAAAAAAAAAAGTTTGGCTTTAGTTCTACTTTAAGTTGAGGGCTTTTGAGGACAACATTTTAATATAATATACAAACAAGGTACAGTTGTATACAGCATAATTATGTACATTAGGAGTGACTTCCTAAGTTTTAAATGAGCAATTAGATGTGCTTCCCTTAGGTTTAGAATTCATAAAGTAAACACTGGGTTTGTTTAAATATATATATTTTTTATATATGTGTAACAGGAGAAAGTAAAAAAAGGAAAGTATCAGGTAAAACTCAACTGGCCTTGGTATATTGTAACAATATTTTTAAATAAATGTAGCAATGCCTTCTGAATAAAATACTATTTTGAGGTTCTCCTGCCTTTAACTGTCAAGTGTAGTTATGACCTGTGTGTAACCATCCTTTATCTTTTCCTGTAATAGATAAGCAAGCAGTACCATAGCTAACCATGTACCTGAACCTGATTGATGTCTCCTCATTTATAAAGACAAATGGTCATGTTTTCATTGCTGTTATGTCACAGGTTCTCTTGATATAACACCCCACATCTACTGATACCTTTGCAGCACTCTTTGGCTATGGAAGCGTTGAGTCTATACCCTGTTTAAGATCTATGTTGGTCTGTGCTGGCACTGACTATCTCCCCTCCCTCAAGTGTTTGGGTCTGGGGATTAGCCACTTAAGGCATCCTTAGAGGAAGAGGATTGGTCACATGTTCCTCCCATGCATTTCTCAGCACCACCACAGGTAAGCAGAGTGGTGGGGGATTGTGGGAAAAGTTAGTATACGTGCATGTGTGTTCGGTTTAAAGCTGAATTCCATGTATATTATGCATATATATTTTTGCATAGTTACATTTGTCCATATATACCGATGTAAGTATGCATGTAAGAGACAAGTCGTGCGCTACACTATTCAGATGGTACCTCCTCCACATACTCTCCATTAACCCATGTGGAGATCTCCAGTGTCGTTCTGGGTTCCATTGCTATATACGCCCCTTATTAACTTGTCTGCCAATCCGGTGAGGGTGCCTTGTTCAACAGCCAATCAGGAAGCAGACATGTGGAGTTCACATGGACTATTGCTTGGCAAGCCTGGACAAGTTGTACACTGACTACAGCCATGGTCTTCAGGTGCATGTGATAGGCGTAGCCCTACAATGGGCACCAAGTGTGTGTTACAGTAGGCAGATGGCACCTCCTCCATATGCTCCTCATTAACTCATTGGACTCCCAGTGTGGGTCACATAGGAGGCCTACCTTCGGGGTAGGCTTTGCCAGGCGATGTACAGGGTCACTCATTTTAGCACAGGGGTTATGCCTTGCCCGAAGGCGTGCTCACTAATGCCTGGGACCAGGAATGGGAATATAGTCACCCTTTAAAGTGGTTGTAAAGTCAGAAGGTGTTTTATCTTAATGCATTCTATGCATTGAGATAAAAAACCTTCTGTGTGCAGCAGCTGCCCCAGCACCCCCTTATACTTACCTGAGCCCCTTCTGTCCAGCTATGTCCACAAGTGCCTCAGCCGTACAGGGATCTCCTCCTGTTTGCCTGAGACACAGTATTGGTTCCCGCTACGATCAATCAAAGTCAGTTAGCCAATAAGGAGAGGGGTGGGGCCGAACCCAGGCTCCATGTCTGAACAGACACACGGAGCTGTGACTCGGCTTGGGTGCCCCCATAGCAAGCTGCTTGATGTGGGACTCGACAGGAGGGATGAGCCAGGAGAGCCGAAGAGGGACCCGAGAAGAGGAGGATCTGGGCTGCCCTGTCCAAAAGCACTGCACAGAGCAGGTACGTATAATATGTTTGGTATTTTTAGAGAGAAAAAAAAGAGACTTTACAATCACTTTAAACAGTGATTATATGAAGTATTCATGAGCAACATTTATTATTTACAGTACCTTCCAAAAAATAGTTTAGCCCCAAACATAGTGAAAAAAAATATAAGTATAAACACTGTAGAATCACTGTGATGACGGGAGAAAGAGTAAATATAAAATCATCCCTTGACCTTTATCAGTGCCAAAAAATGAACAAATTTAATTATAGAATTGGAAACATTTCTCCCAGGAACTGCACACTTGTTTAGCTAGGGAGGAGTTCTGGTTCTGCAGCCAACTGGGTAAATAGACTTTTTGCTACTTCTTTCTATTTCAGTTGGCAGACTTTCCGGTAAGGAATGTTACTTTACTGTCCAAAAGAACATCATTCAGCTGAAATCAGGTGAGAAAATCAGAACACCTAACAAAAGACAAAAGCTGCTCATGTTCAGCAATTACGCGTACAAACGCTTTCTTACAAAAACATCACAATAACGCAACTTGTACAATTATACTAGTGATAGGAATCCATACAAAAAAATCACAGGCCAACCTTTGGCCAAAAAAAAAAAAAAATTACGGTTCTCTTTTGAATTGCAGACATAGTGCATTTCTTATGGATGGTTTATTAACCAATCATTGCAGGGCAAATGCATGCACCATGATACCAAACTGTCAGATTGACAGTTTCATATATTGCATGGGTGACAGGTGGCATAAAGTTTTACAAGGTCCTAACTTATCCTTTCCTATCTACAGTATATGGGGTTGTGGTAGCCAATAGTTGTTTATTGTGTCATTATTATTGTGCCCCTCTCCCTTTTTTCCTTCTTCATTTGCTTTTCTGCAGGGATAACTCAAGTTTCCAACCCCCATCCACATGCTTCTTTTGGAGGCTATATAAAAGACTGAACAAGTGCAGCATCTGCCAGTCATTTGCACGACAAGCAAGCTTCGCCCACCAATAGTAGTTGTACTGCCAGCTGGCAGCAGCTTCAGGCCGGCAACATACCTGTAATGCTGCGCCTTTGAATGCCCCTAGATGTTAACCTCTTCCCAGCCAGAGTCATTAGTACAGTGACAGTGTATAATATTAGCACTGATCACTGTATTAGTGTCACTATTGATGCCAGTGTCAGTTAGTGTACCTCCCAAACAGCATCAGCTAGTGCCAGATTGCCTGCCACTCTACCACAGTCATACTATAAGTCTCTGATCACCGCCATTACCAGTATAGTGTCATAGCTGCCTAAATTATTATTATTATTATACAGGATTTAAATAGTGCCAACTGTTTGCGCAGCACTATACAAAATGAGTTCCAGTATATATACAATAGTTAGTAGACCCAATAACTTTCACACAAACCAATAAATGTACACTTATTGGTATTTTTGTTTTTACCAAAGACATGTAGCAGAATATAATTTGGCCTAAATTCATAAAGAAATTGTATTTATTTATTTTTTTACGTGTTTCATAACAGAAAGTAGAAAATATCAGGGTTTTATTTCAAAATTTTCAGTGTTTTTTCGCTTCATATTGAAAAAAATAGAAAACTCAGTGTTGATCAAATACCACCAAAAGAAAGCAATATGCGTACAGTGTTGCATGACCGTGCAATTGCTAGTTAAAGTAGCAGAGTACTGAAAAGTCTGGTCTTGAAGGGGTAAAACCTTTCCAAGCTTGAGTGGTCAAAGAGAAATGTATTTATTTATCTATTATAGGTATTTACATAGCGCTGACTATTTATGCAACACTTTACATATACAGGATATTATACAGTATCTCACAAAGTGAGTACACCCCTCACATTTTTGTAAATATTTTATTCTATCTTTTCATGTGACAACACTGAAGAAAAGACACTTTGCTAAAATGTAAAGTAGTGAGTGTACAGCTTGTATAACAGTGTAAATTTGCTGTTCCCTCAAAATAACTCAACACACAGCCATTAATGTCTAAACCGCTGGCAACAAAAGTGAGTACACCCCTAAGTGAAAATTAGCATTTTTACATTTTCCTTTTTGTGTATCCTAAGTGCAGAAATTAATACTTAATATATCCTCTATCACTGGCCCACCCTCCTGCACCATGCCCTAGGCAGCTTCTTTGAGGCATAAATGGTAATCTGTAAATTGCAGTGACTGAAAGATACATTTTTCTGTGACAAATATAATAAAAAGTGTTTTTCTAAATTTTCTCAGAAATCTTCTATAAAAGTTATATCTACTGTGGAGAATAAACAAATCATTTAATTAACAATGTTTGTTGTACTTGTGGCTGTACTTCATATAAATGAACCAGCTGGGCAGGGATGCTTTTTAATTACATTTTTACAATTGCAGTCCAGGACTAAATTAATTACTGTATCCATCTATAAATCAGTGACAGAGTAACATAAGGCAGGGTAATATTATGTGTCAATATAATATGTTTGCATCCTCACAGGGTAAAACTGTGGATGGGAGTAATTAATACAGTGCCACTTCCTAAAATTGACTTTATAGGCACTGGGGTTCACAAGTATTTATTATAAAAAATATAACTTTTATTAAAATTTTGTTAAAAGCATAGTGGTGTAAACTAAAATTCACACAATAGCATACTACTCCAAATCAAGCAAAGCCATCAACAAAATCACCAATAAGGCCCCATCATAGCCATATACAATGTGCCGGTAGCTTATGGCCGTCAATATCTGGACGGGCCTTGTGTGTGTTTGATGTAGCAGATTGGAGCTCTACATGTTTCAAGCCAAAGTGCTTCTTCAGGAGCTTAGGGTAAGTATTAAGGTGGATTATGATGTTAGAAACTCAGCATAGTGGCTTTAAAAACAAAGAGACAGTGGGTATGCAAACTGTTATCATTTATTAAAGAAGTGCATGCAATACTTTTGCTGTGGTCCAATGCGACTTGGCCCATTCAAAACGAATGGGCTCAAATTGTACAGCACTGAGCTGCTCTTGAATCAAGAAAGTGCAGCACATTCCTGTGTGATTCCCGGTGTGAACCAATCTTAACTGGGGGCCATGGGAAAAAAGGATGGAATTGTGCTTACATTTAAACCACAAGTTGCCCGTAGCATTTAAGTTAACCACTTGCCTACTGGGCACTTTTACCCTCTTCCTGCCCAGGCCAATTTTCAGCTTTCAGTGCTGTCAAACTTTGAATGATAATTGCACGGTCATGCAAAGCGGTACCCAAACTAAATTTTTATCAGTTTTTCACACAAATAGAGCTTTCTTTTGGTGGCATTTAATCACCACTGAATTTTTATTTTTGCTAAATAAATGAAAAAAAGACCAACAAACTGAAGAACTGAATAAATGGAGAGGACTCCCTAGCTTTCTGGTGGTACTGTACAAAAAAAAGGGATGTCCCACAGAATTTCTATGCTGATGGTGACTAGTACTCCTTCCAGAGAATAAAAGTTACACACACTCACTGCTCTACAACATTGGAGTCGTTCACTCAAGATCATCAGTTGCCCCTTGCGATATCCATCAAATTCTTCCTAGTGAGGGAGATATAGACTCTCACCATCATAACACAGCTGTAGCCTTTCCCATCAACTTCCTCCTGTGAGCTAGTCCAGACCCAACTTGATCTTTGGACTTAAGCTTGCGAATAGGCCCCCCAGCTAAGCTTAGCTGGGGCCCCTGTGTCTTCCTATTGGTTCCTTCAAGTGTTCTGCCCCAGAGGAAGAGCCCCTACACAGGGGTCTCCTCCAACAGGACTCTGCACCCTGCTGCTCAGGCCTCAAACTATTTATGGGCTGCCAGGATTAGGTGTGACCAGAAATGTGTTGACTGCCACAGAGAATATCAGGCTCAAGTAAAGTGTAGAATAATAAAATTTATTTAAAAGATAAGTGAATAACACAAATGTAAAAGCACCTCCAAGATACCAAAACTGTGTAAAGCAAAACCAGATAACCAATCAAATAGGGACACACAATGAACAATTGCCAAAACCAAGTATATACAGGAAACAGGATAAATGAATCATAGTCGTAACAGAGCCAGGGTCATACATGGGAGACCAAGCAAGGGGAGCTGGGAACAAGACAGGACAAGGAGAGGTAAACAATAGACGGAGCAAGCAGGTAGGAAGGAACCAGGCTGCAGGATCAGGATCAAGGTCCAGGATCAGGAACACAGGAACATAGGAATGCAGGTCAGGGGCACATGGAGACTGAACACCAAGGCAGGAATGAAGAGCATGGACAGGGTTTAAATACAGTTCCTGCAACCAGCATCAGGTGATGACTGATTGCATGAGATGATGTGAACTTCTGGCTGCTGAGGGACACCCACTGGAACTGCAGCCTATAGATTTGGAACCCACAGTGCTACCAGCAGGTGAACCCTTTCCTGACAGTACCCCCCCTCTCTTTTTAAAAAGAGACCTCTGGGTGCGCCAACCAGCCATAGCTGAAGGAGTCCATAAAAGATACCCCATTGCTGCATAAGTCCAGAGGGAAAATGTCTCATAGGCCAAAGAAGTTTCGGGTTCCAAATAAAATGTCCTGCTGCCAAGATGCAACCATAGGCTAGGTGTCCCAACTACCAGCTATGTATCCTGTTAGCCGGATTCTCAGAGACATATGACATTTGATCCCTCAGGACAGTAGGAATCCCAACGCTGAGGTACCATGGGTCATCCACAAAATTAGTCCTGGGGTCATGTGACAACACTGGAACTCTGACCCTAGAATGTCTGGTTACAACCATGTAGCTTGCCTGGTTTCCACTCATCAACGACCATCTAGGTTTCCCCAAGGCACTGGTTACCCGACCTGAGTTCCCTAATGCACCTGAAGGTGTGGCAATTGCTTCTGGGTCGTGGCAAGGCATGAATGGTACTCTGCCACTCCCCTGAAGCTCACCACTACCAAGGTTGCAAAGGCAAACTTAGCTATCAGTTGTAAAGGGTATGTCTGGACCACCAGGCTTTGGCGCAACATACAGTAAGAGGGACCCAACCGAGGCAACTGAAAAAAGAATCTCAGGCCAAACAGGTAACCCACACAAGGTACGCAAAGACTCAGAGGTGTCAGAGCCAATGGCAGACGGAATCCTATCCTTAGCAGGACAATCCAGCTGAGCAGCATGCATAGAGTCAATTAAAGTTAGCTGGACAGTAGGCACAAAGTCAATAGAACCCGGCTGGGTAGTAAGTAAAGGATCATTAAGATCAGGCTGGTCATTGACAGAGGATCATCAGAGGTGGGCTGGACATTGGGTACCAGATTAGGAGGCACCGGATTATCAGGCACCTGGGCAGCAGGCTCCAGATCTGCAGGCACTGGGTCAGCAGGTTGAGCAGCAGGCACCTGATCAGCAGGCTGAGCAGCAGGCATCGGATCAGCAGGCTGGGCAGCAGGCTCCGGATCAGCAGGCTCAGCAGCAGTCACTGGATCAGCAGGCTGGGTAGCAGGCACCAGATCAGTAGGCTGGGCAGCAGGCATCTGGGCAGCAGGCAGCGGATCAGCAGGCTCCGGACCAGCAGGCTGGACAGCAGGCACTAGATCAGCAGGCTGGGCAGCAGGCACTAGCTCAGCAGGCTGGGCACCAGATAAGCAGGCACCTGGGCAGCAGGCACAGGATCAGTGGGCACTGGTTCAGAGGATCATCAGAGTTGGGCTGGACATTGAGTATCAGATTAGGAGGCACCAAATCATCAGGTACCTGGGCAGCAGGCCCCAGATCTGCAGGCACCGGATCAGCAAGTAGCAGGCACCTAATCAGCAGGCTGAGCAGCAGGCATCGGATCAGCAGGCTGGGAAGCAGGCACCAGATCAGTAGGCTGGGCAGCAGGCACCGGATCAGCAGGCACCTGGGCAGCAGGCACTGGATCAGCAGGCTGGGCAGCAGGCACCAGATCAGTAGGCTGGGCAGCAGGCAGCTGGGCAGCAGGCAGCAGATAAGCAGGCTCTGGATCAGCAGGCTGGGCAGCAGGCACTAGCTCTACAGGCTTGGCAGCAGACACCAGATCAGCAGGCACCTGGGCAGAAGGCATCAGATAAGCAGGCACCTGGGCAGCAGGCACAGGATCAGCAGGCACTGGATCAGCAGGCTGGACCGCAGACACTGGATTGTCAGGCTGGGCAGCAGGCACCAGGTCATTAGGCATCAGACCCAATGGCAGATGGAATCCTAACCTTAGCAGGTCAATCCAGCTGAGCAGCATGCATACAGTCAATTAAAGTTAGCTGGACAGTAGGTACAAAGTCAGTAGAATCCAGCTGGGTGGTATGTAATGGATCATTAAGATAAGGCCGGTCATTGGTTAGAAGATCATCAGAGGCGGGCTGGACATTGGGTACCAGCTTAGGAAGCACCAAATTATCAGGCACATGGGCAGCAGGCCACAGATCTGCAGGCACCGGATCAGCAGGTTGAGCAGAAGGCACCTGATCAGCAGGCTGAGCAGCAGGCACCGGATCAGCAGGCTCCGAATCAGCAGGCTCAGGAGCAGGCACCAGACCAGCAGGCTGGGCAGCAGGCACCAGATCAGTAGCCTGGGCAGCAGGCACCGGATCAGCAGGCACCTGTGCAACAGGCACTGATCAGCAGGCTGGGCAGCAGGCACTGGATCAGCAGGCTGGGCAGCGGGCACAGGATCAGTAGCCTGGGCAGCAGGCACTGGATCAGCAGGCACCTGGCCAGGAGGTACCAGATCAGCAGGCTCCGGATCAGCGGGCTGGGTAGCAGGCACTGGATCAGCAGGCTGGGCAGCAGGCACTAGCTCATCTGGCTGGGCAGCAGGCACCAGATCAGCAGGCACCTGGGCAGCAGGCACTGGATCAGGAAGCACCTGGGCAGCAGGCACAGGATCAGCAGGCTGGACAGCAGACACTGGATTGTCAGCTGGGCAGCAGGCACTAGGTCATCAGGCTGGGCAGCAGGCAGCGGGTCATCAGGCTGGGCAGCAGGCACTTGATCAGCAGGCTGGGCAGCGGGCACCGGATCAGTAGCCTGGGCAGCAGGCACTGGATCAGCAGGCACCTGGCCAGAAGGCACCAGATCAGCAGGCTCCAGATCAGCAGGCTGGGTAGCAGGCACTGGATCAGCAGGCTGGGCAGCAGGCACTAGCTCAGCAGGCTGGGCAGCAGGCACCAGATCAGCAGGCACCTGGGCAGCAGGCACTGGATCAGGAAGCACCTGGGCAGCAGGCACAGGATCAGCAGGCTGGACAGCAGACACTGGATTGTCAGCTGGGCAGCAGGCACTAGGTCATCAGGCTGGGCAGCAGGCAGCGGGTCATCAGGCTGGGCAGCAGGCACTTGATCAGCAGGCTGGGCAGCGGGCACCGGATCAGTAGCCTGGGCAGCAGGCACTGGATCAGCAGGCACCTGGCCAGAAGGCACCAGATCAGCAGGCTCCAGATCAGCAGGCTGGGTAGCAGGCACTGGATCAGCAGGCTGGGCAGCAGGCACTAGCTCAGCAGGCTGGGCAGCAGGCACCAGATCAGCAGGCACCTGGGCAGCAGGCACTGGATCAGGAAGCACCTGGGCAGCAGGCACAGGATCAGCAGGCTGGACAGCAGACACTGGATTGTCGGCTGGGGAGCAGGCACCAGGTCATCAGGCTGGGCAGCAGGCAGAGGACCATCAGTTTGGGCAGTAGACAAAGGACCATCAAGCTGGGCAGCAGGCAGAGAATCATCAGGCAGGGAAGCAGGCAGAGAACCATCAGGCTGGGCAGCAGGCTTGAGCAGATTGGCTGACGTGGAGGTAGAATGGAACAGATTGACTGGCATGGAGGCAGACCGGAGCAAATCAGCTAGCGTGGAGGTAGACTGGAGCAGATTGACTGGTGTGGAGGTAGACTGGAGCAGATTGGCTGGCGTGGAGGTAGACTACAGCAAATTGGCTGGCATGGATGTAGTTTTCAGCAGATCAGCAAGTGTGGAGATAAACTGCAGCAGATCGGCTGGTGTGGAGGTAAACTGGAGCAGATTAGCTGGCGTGGAGGTAAACTGGAGCAGATTGGCTGGCATGGAAGCAGACTGGCGTTGAGGCAGGATTGAATAGTGATAGGATGTGCGAGTTAGTAAAAACGTTTCTTCCTTTTTGGGTTTAGATGCTGAAGCTCTGCATGTGAACGCAGGGTTGAGAGTAGGGGGAGCAGCAGATAGACGAGATGAGCTGAGGGGTGGTGAAGAAACGGGAGCAGTTGCTAAGGTGGATTTCTGAGGAATTGCTGCAGGCGGAGAAGAGGAACCCTTCAAGGGGTTAAAGGCAATGTAGGTGCAGCAAGTGAGAACAGGATACTGACATACAGTTGGTAGTAGGGTATACTTGGCTGCAAATGTGGTTGCTGTGGGTGACGGAAAGAGAGATACTTCAGAAGGCGGGTGTCTAGCAGCAGGAATGGTTTGAAGCAAGCTGACTCAGGCTGAGTGCAATATATCTGATCATGCTTGTAGTAATGGTTGAACAAAATTCAGTTTACACTTTGCTTGTCTGACAATAGACTGCACTGCATTAATACACTCCATACACTCAAAGAAATAAATCAAATCATCCTCCAATAACCATACCAGGGATTCTGCCTGAGCCATACTGAAGGGGGAGAAAAGTCATCACTGCCTTTAGGAATACTGGACAAAGCCAATCCCACACACTCTTAAATCAATGGCTGAGCATCACCAAACAACATCCTGCCCTGATCAACTAGGGAATGTCCAAGATGAATGCATTCAAACAGTTGGTCACTGGCCCACTCCTTCAGTATCTGGAAGCAGTATGTCACTAACAAAGAAAAGTGTATAACCTCCTCAGGATGCATCTTGCCACAAACAACAGCAGAGCCAAGATGGCTTCCCTGTGCAGCCACTTCTTACATAGTTACATAGTTAGTCAGGTTGAAAAAAGACACAAGTCCATCCAGTTCAACCAAAAAAAAAAATAGAAAAATGATATATAACCATACAATCCTATATGCAATCCTTCACCCACAATTGATCCAGAGGAAGGCAAAAAACCCCAGCAAAGTATGATCCAATTTGCTATAGCAGGGGAAAAATTTCTTCCTGATCCCCCGAGAGGCAATCGGATACACCCTGGATCAACTTTACCTAAAAATGTTTGTACCCAGTTATATTATTTACATTAAGGAAAGAATCCAGGCCATTTTTAAAGCAATCTACTGTGCTGGCCAAAACCACCTCTGGAGGGAGTCTATTCCACATTTTCAAAGCTCTAACTGTGAAGAAACCTTTCCATATTTGGAGATGAAATCTTTTTTCCTCTAGACGTAAAGAGTAGAGTTGAGCGAACCCGAACTGTAAAGCCATGCCATGCCTAAAATCTAAATACTACATTTGCGGCCAGCGGTGCATTTCTTGCACGAAAATAAAAAGTGCGTCTACATTGCTGGTTTAAAAAAATAATAATAATATTATAAATACAACATTTGCGGCCAGTGGTGCATTTCTTACACAAAAATAAAAAGTGTGCGTGTACATTGCTGGTTTAAAAAAAAAATCGAAATACTACATTTGCGGCCAGCGGTGCATTTCTTGCACAAAAATAAAAAGTGCATCTACATTGCAGGTTTAAAAAAAAAAATATTCTAAACACTACATTTGCGGCCAGCGGTGCATTTCTTGCACAAAAATAAAAAGTGCGTCTACATTGCTGGTTTAAATAAAAAAATTTCTAAATACTACATTTGCGGCCAATGGTGCATTTCTTGCATGAAATTAGAAAGTGCGTCTATATTGCTGGTTTAGAAAAAAAGAATAATAAATAGTGCTACATAGTATATTTGCACCTTGCTGTGCATTTCTTGCACAAAATTAAAAAGTGCGTCGACATTGCTGGTTTAAAAAAAAAAATAAAAAATAGTGCTACATAGTACATTTACACCTTGCTGTGCATTTCTTGCACAAAATTAAAAAGTGCATCTACATTGCTGGTTTAAAAAAAAAAGAATAATAAATAGTGCTATATTGTACACTTACACCTTGCTGTGCATTTCTTGCACAAAATTAAAAAGTGCATCTACATTGCCGGTTTAAAAAAATAATATAAATTTGTGCTAAATAGTACATTTGTGTCCAGAATGAGGAGAGCGTCAAATAAGGGACGTGGTCGTGGTGCTGCTGGTGTTGGTGGTGTTGGTGAAGCTACTGTTGCAAGAAGAGGACGTGGTCGATCTGTGCCAGCTACAAGCACAAGTGAAACAACTTCCTCAGGTGTGAGTAGCCGACAGAACCTTCAACGTTATATGGTAGGCCCGAATGCCGCTCAACGAATGGTGAGGCAAGAACAAGTACAGGCGATAGTAAATTGGGTGTCTGACAATGCCTCCAGTACCTTCACATTGTTTCCCACCCGGTCCCTTAATGAAAGCTCAGAGTTGGCACCTGAACCCCATGGCCATCTGTCTTTCACCTCAGCCCCTTGTAAATCAGCCAAGCAGTCTGAGCCCCAAGTCATGCAGCAGTCTCTTATGCTTTTTGATGACTCTGCTGGTGTGCTCATCCACATAGCCCTGCCCCAGAAGTGGAAGACATTGAGTGCACCGATGCCCAACCACTTCTGTTTCAGGATGAGGACATGGAAACACCATCACAGCACGTCTCTAATAATGAAGAAACACAGGTGCCAACTGCTGCGGTTTTATACAGTGTGCAGACTGACAAGGAGGAGGGTGGTGATGAAGAGTGGGTGGAAGATGACGTGGAGGATGATGAGGTCCTAGACCCCACATAGAATGAAGGTCATGCAAGTGACGTGTGCAGTATGGAGGAAGGGGTGGTGGTCGCACAGAGGCACCAGCACAGCAAAAGAGGAAGCAGGTTGCAAAAGCGGAGCGACCGTCCCCTAGACAGTACACCTGCTACTACCCACCGTACCCAGGGACCTAGCACACCAAAGGCAGCTCAAAGGAGTTCCCTGGCTTGGCAGTTCTTCAGACAATGTGCTGAGGACAAGACACGAGTGGTTTGCATGCTGTGCAATCAGAGCCTGAAGCGAGGCATAAATGTTCTAAACCTGAGCACAACCTGCATGACTAGGCATCTACATGCAAAGCACGAGCTGCAGTGGAATAAGCACCTCAAAATCCAAAGAAAGGTCTCGGGCTCCTCCTGCTTCCTCTTCTGCTGCTTCCTCTGCCTCTTCCTCCACCTCTAAAGTTCCAGTGTCACCTGCCATCCAGCAAACAGACGATGTGACAGCAACGCCACCATGTCCGCCACCGTCCCCAAGCATTTCCACACGGTCCCATGGAAGCTTACAGCTGTCCATCTCCCAAACACTGGAGAGATTCGAAGGTACCCTGGCACACCTTTACGAACCCCTGCCACCGCCTGTACCACCGCA
>BLSH010355839.1:559435-571448 GCA_018402905.1 Glandirana rugosa | reverse complement strand
GCTCCTCCTCGCAACATGAGCAAATTTCAAACGTTCATTGACCTGCAAAGGTTTGTGAGGAAGCTTAACATTAAAAGATATATTTTATCTAATCCTGTCAAGGATCGTACAGTTCATTGTATGTGACGGTGACCCCATTAACCATTGCTGACTGAGAGGCGGACTGAAACCATAAGCTGACAGGCTGAGACTCTCTGGGACAGCTGTGGAGGATCCTGGTGAAGACCGCAAACTTTTAACATATGCGATATGACCACTTTATTGGGGGTCACACTACCTGCGGTAAGAGCATAGAGTGGCTGGTGAAGAGTGACACGAGAGTGGTTTCTTCTTTTCTTGCACGGAATTGGGGACTTTATCTACATCTGATCCTCTTCATTTATATTGATCTATCCATATGAACTGTGGTTAATGATCTCTGGTGGTGCTCATTCACGCTGGAATTGGTCCTATGTGTTTATGGACTCTACTATAGCGCTGTACTTTTGTGTTATATATTTTATTAACCTCCCAATGGGCACATACAAGATACAGATTTGTACATCCATCTGGCAAAAGGTATCTTACACAACGACTATGACAAGTAATCAGGCAAGCATTCAGGTAAGCATGACAATGGTCTAAACGTAGGTAAAGTAGGTGTAGACAATTGTTTAACCATTCGGTTTCCTCTGTGTATAGTGTATAAATAAGAAAGGCGAAGGAAGAAGGGCCTACATGTGCTACGTGTTTTCCTTTAACACAACATGAATATGAAGAAAAGGGGTTAAGAAAGAAGTTAAAACCAGAGAGAAAAAAAACGAAAGGAAAGAAAAGGAGGAGATGAAAGTAAGAGGAAGAGAAAGAGGTAAGGTAGAGGGGGAAGAGAAAACAGTTAGCTTAAGACAAGCAGACTAAGGAAATGGATTACTGGAACCATGCCCCGTGGTCTGATGAGACCAAGATGAACTTATTTGGTGCAGATGGTGTCAAGCGCGTGTGGTGGCAACCAGGTGAGGAGTACAAAGACAAGTGTGTCTTGTCTACAGTCAAGCATGGTGGTGGGAGTGTCATTTTCTGGGGCTGCTGGCACTGGGGAGTTACAGTTCAACGAGGGAACCATGAATGGCAACATGTACTATGACATACGGAAGCAGAGCATGATCCCCTCCTTTCGGAGACTGGGCCATAGGGCAGTATTCCAACATGATAACGACCCCAAACACACCTCCAAGGCGACCATTGCCTTGCTAAAAAAGCTGAGGGTAAAGGTGATGGACTAGCCAAGCATGTCTCCAGACCTAAACCCTATTGAGCATCTGTGGGGCATCCTCAAATGGAAAGTGGAGGAGCGTAAGGTCTCTAACATTCACCATCTCAATGATGTCATAATGGAGAGTTGGAAGAGGACTCCAGTAGCAACCTGTGAAGCTCTGGTGAACTCCATACCCAAGTGGGTTAAGGCAGTGCTTGGAAAAAGTGGTGGCCACACAAAATATTGACAATTTGGGCCCAATTTTTACATTTTCACTTAAGGGTGTACTCACTTTTGTTGCCAGCGGTTTGGACATTAATGGCTGTATGTTGAGTTATTTTGAGGGGACAGCAAACTGTTATACATGCTGTACACTCACTACTTTACATTGTAGCAAAGTGTCATTTCTTCAGTGTTGTCACATTAAAAGATATAATAGAATATTTACAAAAATGTGAGGGGTGTACTCACTTTTGTGAGATACTGTATATGGTAATTGGAGGCTAATATATTCTGATGGTTGATCAAGGTTGGAAACGTTGTTGTATTTAGAATCAGCCATGACACCGTCTCCTTAGAAATGTGGGTGGAGCCAACTCGTACAGTGCACACCTGGCCTTTTTGCTCTCTCTCACTCTTCTTCTTCTGCACTCTCCGGTGTAAGGGCTCACTAATGCCCAGGACCAGGCGGGGCTGAGTTCATGTGACATCAACTTTATGCAGGGGCCCTGACTTAGAAGCAAGCCATACACCCCAGTGTCTCTGTACCATAACCTTATGCTGTCATACAGCTGCTTCCTGGGCCCACGGTCCATATACCTGCTCAGGAGGCAACATTTTGAAGGAAGCACCACAGATCAATGTCCCTTTCCACCAGTCCAGCCTGACTGCACCACCTATCAACCAGTGACAGAATGGGGTTCCACTGGGCACCATGCATAATGAACTCTTTTCTCTCCCACTAGGTCCCTAGGATCTCCACCATGTCTGATCCTGTTTGTTGTGGCACCTACCACTTCCTTCACTATGCATGAGACCCGTCACTCCTGCCGGTACCGCTCTCCCACTGTCTGGCCGTTATATCATCCTTATCTTGTATTTGTTGCCTCTAGCAATGGCATGTCACCATTAGACATGTGCACGACAAAAAAATGTGTTTTGTTTCGTTGCGTTTCAATTAGTCGATCTAGTTAGTTTTGTTAAATTTGGTTGATTCGTTCAATTCGTATTCAAAATTTATTTTATATCTTTTTCGAATTTTCTTCGAATCTACTGATTTTTTTCTATTCAAAATTTATAAATCTATAAATTTTGAATCGGTCGAATCAAAAACTTTACATTTTTTTTTAGATTCGTATGTGGCAAAGTGAACAAAAAAAGAAAAATCTTCATGAAATGATTACAATGGCTCTTTAAATCACCTTCGGCTTAACAAAAACAGCATTATTTTAAAATTGTACTCTAATAACACACACAGTCTTTGATTTCAACAATATGTGTACAGTTAGAATTCGACTGGAGTTTAATGTAAAATTCGATTTGAATTTCAGTCCAAATTTCCGAAATTTGGATGAATTTTGTTTTGGTATTTGGAGCATTTGGTAAACTTTGTTTATATTGTAAACCCAGCATTTTTGCTTGCACAATTGGATGATGGAAGTCATCAGAGCTTCACTTCATTCACAAAAATTATTATGCAAAGTGCAATTTCCCTTGCAAAGTGAACATTTTTTTTGCCATTAGTACATCAACCTCATTATGATTAGAGGAGGGAAGGGTTCGAACTTTGGAAAACATTTTATTTGCTGTCTTTGCTTTTCTGTATCAATGAATATCAGTTTTTAAGTGTATGCTTTCAGTTGTGTATATTGTCTGGAAGCAGGAGTAATGACCGAAAAACATTTACGTATGCATGCTGTCCCTAGTTAGACAAGGCTCGGCCTCTGTAGGGTCCCGACAGCACAGTAGCCATTAATGACAATCCAGGTGGATTATTATTATTATTATTATTGTGACTTTGTCATCTCAGGATCACTTAAAAACAAAAAGGAAAAAAAAACAAAAAAACAAAAAAAAAACCTAAGAAAAAATACAGCCCTGTAATAGAAGAGGCTACACTTTGACATTTATTACTAAACGCCAGACCTTATACACAACAGATAATTTATCGCTTGTGACCAGTAGATGGCAATAATAAACCCTTCCATTAAAAATTTCCTTCTAAAAACGCTAAAATGTTTTTAGCCTACTTGTAGAGTAAACAAAACATTAAAATATAAGGAATAAAATTAGTAAATAAATGCATTCCTTTAAGGCGAGATGCAAAAGGAGTTCATATATTAAACAATCGTTTCATAGAATAAAATATGACTGCCTACAATAATCCAGGGCTCAAAAGAGAGAGACATTATTCTCTAGCTGTAGATTTTTTCCTATGCCCCCCCCCCCCCCCAGAAAATCTTAATAATGATATGATAAAAAATAGGATATCACTTTTTTTAGACCACATTTAGCAGTGTCATTATGAATCATTTAACATAATAACTAAGATTGACAAATAGACAAAAAATTAAAAAAAAAATGTATTTTTTACACATAACAGTATTTTATTAGAGTTTTAAAACTTTTTTTCTGTATTTTTTTTATGTACGCACTGTAATGATGTCTACCATTGTGTGTCTTTATGTGAGCGAGCGCACAGAGAAAGAGGCACAGTGCCATCTGTAGATTCAAGAAGTTTGCATGTAGACTAACCTCCAGCCTGCATGTGATCACCATCATTGACTGTTATAGTGATCCTATGACTCAGAACCGCGCTGACTGTTGTTTGCAGTATTTAATCTGGGACCCACCATTGTCAGTGACATAGTGACCTAAGAACTAGAAGTGTGCACATTTGCACATTCCTAGTTTTTTTTTTTGTAGGTAGACATACAGACATCCATTTATATGGATACACCTTAATAAAATGGGAATGGTTGGTGATATTAACTTCCTGTTTGTGGCACATTAGTATATGTGAGGGGGGAAACTTTTTAAGATGGGTGGTGACAATGGCGGCCATTTTGAAGTCAGCCATTTTGAATCCAACTTTTGTTTTTTCAATAGGAAGAGGGTCATGTGACACATCAAACTTATTGGGAATTTCACAAGAAAAACAATGGTGTGCTTGGTTTTAACGTAACTTTATTCTTTCATGAGTTATTTACACATTTCTGACCACTTATAAAATGTGTTCAATGTGCTGCCCATTGTGTTGGATTGTCAATGCAACCCTCTTCTCCCACTCTTCACACACTGATAGCAACACCGCAGGAGAAATGCTAGCACAGGCTTCCAGTATCCATAGTTTCAGGTGCTGCACATCTCGTATCTTCACAGCATAGACAATTGCCTTCAGATGACCCCAAAGATAAAAGTCTAAGGGGGTCAGATCGGGAGACCTTGGGGGCCATTCAACTGGCCCACGATGACCAATCCACTTTCCAGGAAACTGTTCATCTAGGAATGCTCGGACCTGACACCCATAATGCGGTGGTGCACCATCTTGCTGGAAAAACTCAGGGAACGTGCCAGCTTCAGTGCATAAAAAGGGAAACACATCATCATGTAGGAATTTCGCATATCCAGTGGCCTTGAGGTTTCCATTGATGAAGAATGGTTCCACTATCTTTGTACCCCATATACCACACCATACCATCAATTTTTTGGTTCCAACAGTCTTGGAGGGATCTATCCAATGTGGGTTAGTGTCAGACCAATAGCAGTGGTTTTGTTTGTTAACTTCACCATTCACATAAAAGTTTAAAAAAGAAAGGGGGTGTGTAAGTGGGTATGGCGCTGCCTGTGCTGGTTGCAAGTGACCTGTCACAAAGTCATCAAAAAGACAGTGTTGTAAACCCTCAAACAAATGTTCATAAAACTGAGTGTGCAGAGTATATAAAAACCATGCGTAATGTTTGCTGCACAAATACTATGTGAGAGGGGATTTTCCGTGGTAGTGAGGGGGTTAAACATTGAGGTGCTCCCCTCCCTAGCACATATATCCCACTCACCGGCTGCAAAATAAAGAACTCTCGATTTGCCTGGATATCCCGGTTCTTACATCCACGACTGGCGACCCCGGTGTCTCAGTATGCCAGATGTCCACATGTAATCACAGGATACCCATAATGTATTATCAATGAATACAACAACAGTGGTATATAGTGCGTACTCACTCTTGAGAAAGTCAGACTTCAGCGTGTTCACATCAAAAGGTTGCTCTGCCAGACTGGCATGCTCTGTAGCTCCGCCTAACGTGTTTGTCATACAGACGTCATCAGAGGCGGCGTCTATTGCACGTATTGTCCGGCTATATATGCACAACTGGTAACCGAGCAACCGATTGGTCAGGTGATCAGTAGCAGCCATATTGGTGCTCCGAATAACCCGTAGTCATCATTCTTCCTATTGAGCAGTTAAAACCAATTACATCTTTAATATTGCTACCTAAAAAAACTCTTGGTATATAAAAACCATCAAATCAAAAAAAGGAAAAAAGTAAGAAAGTAAAAATGGCAAAAAAACAATTAGGAGTGTAAACAAGATAATTTAATTCATAAAAGGGGAATATATGTTTATGGAATGTAAAAAATGTAATAAGGGACGGGGAACCTCATGTCCCTGATGTAACCAACACCAAAGATAAGTTTAAAAATAGATCTACTAGATTTCCCGACCTGACTACAAACCAATATGTATGGGCCTTTTTGACAGCAGTAGTAAGTGAGATAAGTACTCGATTGTCAAATGCGCAATCACACAATTTGACAGCCTCCCAGCGTAGAGGATTGAAAACCCTTAAAGCTAAACATGATATAGTAATTAAAGCATCAGACAAGGGGGGCAATGTAGTTGTAATGACATGCACAAATTACAAACACATGTGCTTACGGATCCTGTCAAATAGGGAATGGTATCAAACCATAACCCATACACAAGTAGCCCGGTTTGCTGAGGAATTCAAGGAAATTTTAGGTACAGCATATACCGAAGGCCTAATTGATCAAAGTACCTATGAATTCCTCAACGTTCAACATCCCAGAAGTGCAACATTCTATGCACTCCCCAAAATACATAAGAGCATGGTAGACCCCCCAGGTAGACCTATTATATCCAGTATTGGAGGACTACGCAAGTACATTTATTGACTTTTTTCTAATGCCCCGCGTAACCGGTTTACCCTCTTATATTAGAGATACATTATATCTACTGAAATGTATAGAGGGTCGGCATGTACCTTTGGGTGCATTTCTAGTAACCCTAGATGTGGAAGCATTGTATTCAAGCATCCCACATCATAAGAGAATCCAAATGGTACGCACTTTTTTGTTGGAAGGACCAGACACGGAATGGGCATTCAGCAAATTTGTCCTAAGATTGTTACAATTTATTCTAAGACACAATCATTTTACTTTCATGGAGTCCCACTACCTCCAGGTGCAGGGCATGGCCATGGGCACCTGCTGTGCCCCAGCCTATGCCAACCTGTACCTGGGGGGGTGGGAACATGAGATTTGGTATTCTGATACCCTGGAGGAGTTCACGAACCATGTTCTGTGCTGGTGCCGTTTTATTGATAATATCTTTATTATTTGGACAGGTACAGAATGCAACCTTTTGAAATTCGTTGAACTCATCAATGTCAACGACTTCAATCTTAAATTCACTTTATCATATCGCTATCAAAGTGCAACCTTTTTAGATTTAGAAATCTACATTGATCAGGATTCCTGTTTAGCAACAAATTTATATCCAAAGAAGACAGCAGGCAACACCCTGTTACATGCAGATAGTGCCCATCATCCGGCACTGATACGCAGCATCCCATATGCTCAGTATGTCAGACTTAAGAGGAACTGTACACACCCTGAGGAATTCAAAATACAGGCAGATAAATTACGCTGCAGACTTCTTAAAAGAGGATATAGTAAGACACTACTACGAAAAGCATTTAACCAGGTCCAAGCACAAGATACTTTTATACAAACTTCCTAGCCATAACCAGGCTCCTACCACTAAATTGGTAACGCAAATCTCCTCTCAACATATGGAGCTGCGCACAATAGTGGAGAAACACTGGTATATCTTATTACAGGATCCCATAGTATCCAAATACATCAGAGATAGACCAGAAATAGTGTTTCGGCGAGCACCATCTATTAGAAATCAACTAACCTCTAGTCATTACTCACCTACTTTTGAACAAAAAGATTTACCCCATGGCATATTCAAATGCAATGATTGTGACACATGTCCATGGATTAACGAAGGCACAGTATTTACCTTGCCTAATGGCCAAACTCACAAGCCCAGGGGCCACATAGATTGCAACACACAGGGGGTCATATATCTTATGACCTGCCTGTATGGAGCTTTCTATGTAGGTAAAACAATTAGACCCTTTAGAAAACATATCCATGACCATGTGTATTACTCATCAAACGGGAAGATGATTACCCAGGTAAGCCACTATCTTGATTTGTACCATGGCTTTGACACTTCAGTAGTGTCCTTTATAGCCCTGGAAGTAGTCAGGCAGGATCCCAAGGGAGGGAACTGGGACCGAATTATACTCCAAAAAGAAACCCTTTGGATTGAAAGATTGAACGCGGTCCATACGCCAGGACTGATAGAAGTTTGCTCTTATAGGCCCTTTCTTTGAAATATTTAAATGTCCTTGTGATACCTGGGAAATGGGTGCGTTTGTGGTTCCCATAACCTTGCTATCCTTAAGAGAGCTGCATGTAGTCATAAATCATTCTTAACCAATAGCTTTCCTTTGAACTCTATATTATATATATTTTTTCCCCTTCCTTTGCCCCCCCCCCCCCCACATACTAATTCTATGTTTTAATGTGATTAGTCAACCTCCATACTAATAGTCACGCCCTATATTCTGCATTAATTCAATTTAATTTAATATAATTTAATATAATCTAACAGGCTATATACCTTATTTATATATATATTTATGTGCATGTGGAATATTAATCTATGTGCATTGATTAAGGTATATACAGAATGTGACTATGATAAAAACTTTTTTCTGGGCTTAGGACCAGCTTGACTCATAGTTATGTAGCAAATAGCACATATATGTGCATGTTTTTACTATAGATATATAGCTTGTGGTATTATTTAGCTCCAGTAGGTGGCACACATCGGATGGAACCAGGAGATGGAGATGTGGCTGCGCGGGCCTCTGCTACCCATGCCCACCACCGTCCCCTAGTGGTGACAGTGGTTGTGGTTTGGATGTGCGGCTGCAAACGCCGTGACCATCCACTAGCCAATCTTTGGTGTGGGGCTTCTCGCGGCGCTCCCACTAGTCCGGTTTAGCGGCTATGTGGAGCAATGATTGCTCCCCTTGTCCGCTCCCCCATGGACTGCGGGATTCTATTCCCTCCTCCAATGGGCCGCCCTGCGTGGCTATTGCGATGACCGCCAGGGAGGGGAGGACACTAGCCGGGTCAGTTGACGTAGGTGGTGGGGCAGTGCTTCCGCCCCCCCTGAGCTCTGATTGGTGGTAGAAACAGCTGAGCGGACTAGTCCGTTGGCTGTGAAACAGGAGAGACTGGTGTGTAATCAAGGAGGCAACACAGAAGAGGTGAGCAGCACTAAACATGGCAACTGGTGTATTTAATCTTTGTTTGCTTGTAAGTTAATGGCCCTCTTATACATATCCATTATATCTTCTACCCCTTTAGAGAATCGGGGTTGGGGTGGCTTGATACCACGTTATATTTCTTAATACAATTACATAGGTGGGCTCCATCACCAATTGGTTTGCTCCTGTAACGCATACATATCAGCAAACCAAAAACCTGTGTAACTACGTGTGAGTATGATTCTATAAACGTCTACATGGAATACCATGAAATAATTATATGATGTGCAGTTATCTACATACTTTATTATGCTTTAATACCTAGGTCTGCCCCCACATCCCTGGTGGTGGAGGGCGGTGGTGCACATGTCTTAGAACTCTTCAATTCCATTCTCCACAAGGTTCTCTCCTGATGCCCGTTACTGATATCTGGAGCTATAGGTACATTTGTATTTAACCCTTGCAATCTAAAGATCCGTAATTGTTTATATAATTTAGCTGAATTGTGGTTCTGTGAAACCTGACAATGTTTTTGTACATCTGTATATTTGAATCATGTAGTTATACTGTTCTATCTCATAGGATGCTATGACAACACTCACCCTTGTTTCTCCTGAGAAAGCATCGTTTAGACACGAAACATGTAGAGATGGTATCCAGCGATCATATTTCCCTATGTTGATGGACGTTTGTGGGGGCCCCGCCCAATAGTCCTCCCTGTCTCCTCCAGTATCTATTTCCACCTATGGTTCTAACCATGTTTGTGTTTTGGCTATAATTATACATATTTTACCTAGGACAGTCATTATCCTCTATGATTGTCTATACCACTATACCAGTTTAGGGCTTCTGAGGTTAGGACTTATGGGTGGTTGCCCCAGCATTATGCCCATCACTAGGGGTTTGTGAGATGCTATCCAGCGATCATATTTCCCTATGTTGATGGATGTCCGCGGGACCCCGCCCAATAGTCCTCCCTGTCTCCTACAGGATCTATTTCCACCTATGGTTCTAACCATGTTTGTGTTCTGGCTATAATTATACATATTTTACCTAGGACAGTCATTGTCCTCTATGATTGTCTATACCACTATACCAGTTTAGGGCTTCTGAGGTTAGGACTTATGGGTGGTTGCCCCATCGTTATGCCCATCACTAAGGTTTTATATACCCTTGGGTGATGTATATACATATATATATATATATATATATATATATATATATATATATATATATATATTTATTTATCTATGTCATTTTAATGAATTTTGAATAAAGATCATATTTTATATACTTTAGTTTCATGTGGATCTCTTCAAACCTAAGTGTCTTTAAAGTCCCCAATCTTCCTTTTGGAAATGCTCCGTAATTCTCTGTCAATTTTGGGATGTGGCACCAGTCTTACTCATATCTGGGTCCACGGGGGCCACACTGTGAGGATTATCTATCTTTAGACCTTCCTCTATCCAGGTCCAGTGAGCAGGGCTAAAGTCCAAGGCCCAGTCTTCACCAAGATGACAAGCATTCCTTCTTTGCTTAGGACACATTTTCCTCAGTACTTGCACCAGTAGGCAGGGCCAAAGTCTTCCGGCCAATGAGAGTTCTTCTTTCTCTTATCTTACCGCTCACAATTTTATCCAGCAGCAGGAGACATGAGGTACCTTCCTTTTCTTTCCTCTCCTCTCCTCTCTCCGCCTCTCCCCACCTCTCCTCGCCTCCCCACCTCTCCTCTCCTCTGCTCGCCTCCCCTCGTCTCTCCTCTCCTCGTCTCGCCTCTCTTCTCCTCTTCCTGCGCTCTGTTGATCCAAGTACAGCTGTTCTGCTGTACAGTTTAAAGGGCTGACATCCAGGCTATATATCTATCTTTTTCCTTTTTATTTTTTAGATACACTTTTAAAAGAAAAAAGAAAAACATTTGCTATAAAGTTTTGGATCCATTGCAGGAAGTGAGGCCCGTCTGTATGATTTTTGAGCAGAAAATTTTAAAAAAAACACTATTCTATATGCAAATTAATCCCGCAAAGACTTCCCATGTAAACAATGGGGGAGACTTACTACAAATGGTGCACGCAGAATCTGGCGCAGCTGTGCATGGTAGCCAATCAGCTTCAGATTTCAACTTGTTCAATTAAGCTTTGGCAATAAACCTGGAAGCTGATTAGTTTCTATGCACCAGATTTTGCACTTTTCAGCTTTAGTAAACCCCCCCCCCCCCCCAATGTGTCTATCCACTGGGTGCTTGTGTCCTTGTGTTAAAAGCTAGTACTTCCAATGTTCTAATTTTGACCCATATATCTGAATCAATGAAATGGCGTGCCCCTGAATGAATTCAAGGCTTTTCTGTCCAGCTCCTCCATGTGTAAATTAGCTACAATAAGAGAAAACATGCTTCTGTCTGTAGAAGTTATCCTTGTTCTTGAAAGAGCTGGTGTTGACACAAAAACAATTATAAAAATCACATGGGGAACCTGTAATAAAGATTGTGATAGTTTTAGGATCCATGGAGAAGTGAGAAGGAGGATGATAAGCACTAAGCTTGACTGTTGATTTTGTTAGAAATTCACAGCTGTCTTGTGTGCTCTGCATATTTTCTGTAATATCTCAAACAGTCCTCCTAGTTCTTATCTTGGGCTACAAAATGATTAGCCTTTATGCTATAGAGATCTAAGAGTGGGAATGGGTGCTTGGGTGAGGAGAAGGGGAGGGTTAAGTGCTAGAGTCAACGTATGGATCAAATGGAAGCACAATTCTGTCCTCTGTCCCCATGACCCCCAGTTAGTGTATGTAAGGCCCCTTTCACACTGGGGTGTTATTACAGCGGTAAAGCGCTAAAATTACCGCTGCAATAACGCTCTAAATATTATTTTCATGCATCTCTATGGATGCTTTCAGACTGAGGCGTTGCGCTAGCGCAGCGCTTAAGAAAATCATGCAAGCATGATTTTTCAGGAATGTGGGGAGCGGTGTATTCACCGCTCCACCATTAAATTGAATGGGCAGCGCTCCCGTAGCGGCTGTACACCGCTCCGGGAGCGCCGAGCGCCGGCACTTTTAACCCCTGTTTAACCCGTTGTGGGGGGGTTAAAAGTGCTGTGCTGCTGCCCGAATATCGGCGCCATAGCGCTGCT
>BLSH010355839.1:538443-556090 GCA_018402905.1 Glandirana rugosa | reverse complement strand
CTCTCGCTGCGGGGGGCTATCACGGGTAGCCGGCGGAGATCGAGTCCGCCCTACCCGCTCCCTGGCCCCCCCGAACACAGTGAGCGTGCGAGCGCACCTCCGGCGGTGCGCGCGCGCTCACAATATTAGTTATCGTGGCCGCCGTCAGGTGACGGCGGTTCACGATAACGACCCACCTTGCCGCCGTCACGCTGCGGCGGGCGGTTGGCAAGTGGTTAAAATCATCATCAAATTGTGTGGAAAATCCTTATATCAGCCGAAGAGAAGCCATATTAGTGTTTTAAAATCATCATCAAATTGTGTGGAAAATCCTTATATCAGCCGCAGAGAAGCCATATAAGTGTTTTAAAATCATTATCAAATTGTGTGGAAAATCATTATATCAGCCACAGAGAAGCCATATTAGTGTTTTAAAATCATCATCAAATTGTGTGGAAAATCCTTATATCAGCCGAAGAGAAGCCATATTAGTGTTTTAAAATCATCATCAAATTGTGTGGAAAATCATTATATCAGCCGCAAAGAAGCCATTTTAGTGTTTTAAAATCATCATCAAATTGTGTGGAAAATCCTTATATCAGCCACAGAGAAGCCATATTAGTGTTTTAAAATCATCATCAAATTGTGTGGAAAATCCTTATATCAGCCGCAGAGAAGCCATATTAGTGTTTTAAAATCATCATCAAATTGTGTGTTTTAGAACACTAATATGGCTTCTCTCCGGCTGAGATAGGCTTTTTCCATACAATTTGATGATGATTTTAAAACACTAATATGGCCTCTCTGCAGCTGATATAATGATTTTCCACACAATTTGATGATGATTTTAAAACACTAATATGGCTTCTCTGCTGCTGATATAAGGATTTTCCACACAATTTGAAGATGGATTTTAAAACACTAATATGGCTTCTCTGTGGCTGATATGAGGATTTTCCACACAATTTGAAGGTGATTTTAAAACACTAATATGGCTTCTCTGAGGCTGATATAAGGATTTTCCACACAATTTGAATATGATTTTAAAACACTAATATGGCTTCTCTGCGGCTGATATAAGGATTTTCCACACAATTTGAAGATGATTTTAGAACACTGATCTTTCCCTTAAAGCAACAGCTGGAGGCTTTCCCTGTACAACTTGGAGATGATTTTAGAATCTAAAATCATCTCCTAGTTCTATAAGGAGAGGTTCCTACTGTTGCTTAAAGGGACAGATTATTGTTTCTTGCACAAAATTAAAAAGTGCATCTACATTGCTGGTTTAAAAAACAAACAAAAAACTACCTCCTCCTCCTCCACCGCCACTTTCACCGCCTCCTCAACCTCCAACTCTACATCCACCTCCATTTTTGATTTTTTTATGTGATTTTAGCTTAAAAATTATTTTATGTTATTTCCTCTTCCCCATTTCTTTGTAGGGCACTTGTCCGACCCTTACCCCCATTTTCCTTCCTTTTGCAGACCTCTAGGACTTTCCAGGACTTTGTTACAGCCATTTTTGTGCCTAAAAGTTCGGGTCCCCATTGATTTCAATGGGGTTCGGGGTCTGTGTCAAATTTCGGGTCCAGTCCGGACTCGAACCCGCACTTTGTCCGGAAGTTCGGCCGAACCAGCAGAACCCAAACTTCCAGAGGTTCGATCAACTCTATTCATAAACACTCCCATCCAACATTTTTTTTTTTTTTTTTTACAATAATCTTTTATTAAGTTTTCCACAGATACACAAGAAGATGAAACATACAACATTAAAGCACAGTAAGGGCTGTACATAAGTAATTGCCACTAGTTGCATGTACAGTAACGTAACTGATCATTGAGCAAAAAATCAAACATAGGTACCAAAAGCCCGTCACACGATGCAGTCCGAGTTGCATCCCTCAACACCGACACCCCACAGGGAAAATACTGTGTCAGTAAGTGTACAGCGGCTCAACCAACCATTGCAGAGACCGCACCGTGCGGGAGGCCCAGAGTACAGAATACTAGTAAACTAAAACTAAATTACAATAGTGGATAAGGAGCAGGAAACAACCACTGGGAAAGAAGAGAAAAGTTGTGTTAAGTTGCCCTGGCAGTGGATAAGGATCCACCGTATGTAGTCAGTCAGTCATGCCTGTGATTTTCAAAGGATAAGGTCAACACAGTTGCTCCGGATGTCGTTGTAGATATGGGTGTAGCGGAAAAATCTGATTTTCAGAGTACATTTGGGGTGGGTAAGCCAGAGATTCCGCCTCTTCAGAAATCGAGGCATTTGTAGATGGGCCTTGGCATACATGAGTTCCATCTCACATTGGTTGTTAAGAGCTGAGATAATTTCCGGGAAAGATGGAAGATTGGGTGTTTTCCAGTTCTTGGCCAGAAGTGATCTAATCGCAAAGAGAGTGTGGGACACAACAGTTTGTGTGGGAGTTGGCCAAGAGTCAATATTCAGACCAAGGAGGAGCATTTGCGGGGATAGCAAGATCGGTGTGGGTAGCATGGAGGATAGAAATTTTGACACATTGTTCCAGAGACTTGTCAATTTGGGGCAGGACCACCATACGTGAAATGCTGATGCAGGTTGATGACATGCTCTCCAACACATGTTGGGTGTCGAGAGGTAGAATTTTGCCAATTTTTGTGGAGTGAGGTACCAGTCATGGAATATTTTTTGAGTGCCTTCCCAGTGGGTGCAACATCTGGATAGTTTAGATGGCAGACTCAAGGCGTTATACCATTGCTGTGTGGTAAAGGTGCTGTTCAGTCTTTCTTCCCATTTAAGCATAGTGGGAGTTTTGGAGTTGAGATCCGAGTTGGTGAGTAGCTTGTAAAAGTAAGATATGCCCTTGGGAAGTGGTCGAGAACCATTGTAGAATTGTAGGGTCTTTTTCATTGTCGGGTTTTTAGACCAGGTTACTTTTGAAAGTACAGATCGGATTCTAAGGAACTTAAATAAGTCCTTGTGCAGAATTTGGAGTTGTGGTATAGGTCTCCCAACGTATGTATCCCAGCATTAATCCAGTTTTGTAAGGGTATGTCTTGCACAATGTTTTGTAGAGTTTGGAGAGGTAAGTCATGCAATAGGCTATGAGGTATGCCCTTGGATTGCTGTATCGTTGCTTGCCATGTTCTTAGGGTAGCATTAGTTGCGGCTAAATACGTCGTTGGTCTGTGGCTAGAGAAAAGCAATGCACCAAGAACCAACTGAGGACAGGACCCTAGAGCAGTTTGCTCTATCTGTAACCACGGGAGTGTGGTGTCTGGGACCCACCAACTCTTGGTTTGTTCAAGAATAATAGCCCTATAGTATGCTATGACATTAGGAGCTCCCATACCTCCAGCTGAGATTGGTTTGCAAAGAGTGGACCTATTAAGCCTTGAATGTTTGCCATTCCATATGAAGGAATTTAGAGTTGCTTGTAGTTTGTTGAGATGGGCTGTTAGGAATGGAACAGGTAGCGTTCGAAAGGTGTAGAGCACATGTGGTAACAAGTACATCTTAGTGAGGGCTATTCTCCCAGCCCAGGAAGCCTGGACACTGCTCAGGCCTCGTATAGTGTTGTGCAGTTTGTTCAGCAGGCAGGCAAAATTAAAGCTGAGTAGTTGAGACGTTGGTGAGATTGGGTGTATTCCCAGATAGGGTAAAGTCAAGTTTGTGGCCCAGGAGAAAGAGGAGAGCCGCGCAACGCCACTTCTAAGATCTGGGGTGATGTGGACTCCAATCATGGAGGATTTGGAGCAGTTGATTAGAGAAGCTTTACTAAAAATGTCTAACATATGATGTAATTGTGGCAGCGACCGCATAGGGTCAGTGACAGATACAATGACATCATCTGCATATAATCCAATTTTGTGTGTGTGGTCCCCTGTGGTGATACCAAGGATATGGGGATTAGCCCTGATAGATTGTGCCAGTGGTTCCATGACAAGAGTGAATATGAATGGTGATAGGGGGCATCCTTGACGGATGCCATTAGATATGTGGAAAGAGTCTGACAATATACCTGAAGTCACTACTCTGGCGCTGGGTGAGGTGTATAGCACCATGATAGCCTCAAAAAGCCTACCAGAAAATCCAAATTTAAGTAGGACAGCTTTAAGATATTGCCAATCAACCCTGTCAAATGCCTTCTCTGCATCCAGGGAGATGAACAGAGAAGGCATTTTATGGTGTTCAGCCCACTGGAGATGGTCAAGATACCTACGAGTTCCATCAGACACTTGTCTACCGTTAATAAAGCCCACTTGATCAGGGTGGACTAGCTGTGGGATGATTGTAGATAAGCGAGTGGCTAGAAGCTTGGCATACATTTTGGTGTCTGAATTTAGCAAGATGGTAGTGATAAAAGCCTCAAGAGCTTCGGACAGGATAGTACCCGTGGTGAACATAAAGCTGAGTGATTGCAGAAGGTAGGGAGCGAGTATGTCTGAGAACTGCTTATAGTACTCATTACTAAAACCGTCGGGCCCCGGGGCTTTGTGAAGGGGTAGAGAAGCAACGGTGTGGTTCAATTCAGCCAGGGTGAATGGATTAGAAAGCGAGTTCAACTGTTCCTCGGTCAAGGAGGGTAGGGCCAGATCATCCAAAAATCTGGAGATATCGGGCGCCTTAGGGGGCGTTGTCTCAGTCTCATTGGCTAGGTTGTAAAGAGTAGTGTAGAATTGACAAAATCTGTCCTCTATATCTTTAGGGTTGGTGAGTTTTCTCTTGGTGAGGGAAGTCAAATATGGAATTCTAGATTGAACTAAGTGTCTCTTGAGTTGTTTTGCCAAGCATGCACCCGCCTTGTTGTGATGGGCGTAAAAATTTAGCTTCAGTTTCTTTAGTGCAAAATCAAAGTTTGAATGTAGATGGTCGCTCAGATTCTTTCTAGCGCTATTCAGGTCTTCCCCTAACTTGGGTGAGGGTTGTGTTTTATGAGCCAATTCAAGAGATTGTATTTGATCAAGCAAGTTGGTAGTGGTCGCGCTGCGAGCCCTTCTCTCCTGGGCCCCCAACTTGAGGAGGAGACCCCTTATGTAAGCTTTATGGGCATTCCAACAAACATTTGGATTTGATACTGAGTCATAGTTCACACGGAAAAAGTTCCTAAGTTCGGATTCTACCTGCTTCTGGAGCACTGGTTTAGTAATCAGGGAGGTGTTCAATCTCCACACTTTCCCCATGTGTTTGGAGTTGGTTGGAAAAATTTGAAGTGAAATAGGTGCGTGGTCTGACCACGTAATGTGACCAATAGTAGCCATCTGAATTGTTTGTAGTGTATTTTTGTCTAGTAGAAACAGGTCTATCCTAGAATAGGACTTTTGGGTGTGCGAAAAATAGGTGTAGTCTCTCTCGCTGTCATGGAGGCACCGCCACGGGTCAAAAAGTTCCTCCGAGCGGAGAAGGTTAGAGAGAGCTGAGGATGGTTTTCTGGTGGGGTTGGAGGAATCGAGAGTGGGATCCACAATCTGATTAAAGTCCCCACATATGATGAGGGGGAATTGATGAAAGGGCTGAAGTTTGGTCATTATGGTCTTATAGCATTTAGCTTGATGTGTGTTAGGTGCGTATACATTAACCACAGTCAGGATACGATTGTTATAGGAAGCATGAAGTATAATGAATCTGCCCTGAGTGGCCAATTCAGAGTGGATTCATTGAAACGTTACAGTAGAGCGTATTGCTATAGGACCCCAGCTTTCTCTTTGGTGGAGTTGGCATAGAAGCAGTGTGGGTATTGCTTATGAGAACATGTGGGGGGTTTAAGAGAAGAAAAGTGTGTTTCTTGAGCACACATAATATCTGCTTTTAAATTTAATGCTTCTTTCCATAGAAGGTGGCATTTGAAAGGGGAGTTTAAGCCTTTCACATTAAGTGAGGATATGTTAATAGCCATTTTGGGAAGTGTCGTCTCTGGATTCAAAGGTAGCAAAAGTGGAGCGTAAAAGAAGACACCCTCCTTATCGGACACCAAAAGTCACGGCGTGATGAGCCCAGCACTGGGATGTTAACCAGTGCACTAGTAAACCGTGAACAGAAAATAAAAGAGGAAAAATCAGCAACACACCAATATGAAAATTATTGCAACAGTTTGAAACAATAAATGTAGGTAGGCTGTGGCTACCTCGTACTTGTATGAAAGGATATAACTGTCGGGTTTGGAGTACAAAAAAGAAATATCTGAGAGTGCTTAGCACTCTTTACCAGAACACGGGGACTTGTAGACTATGGTGAAAAAACAACAATAACAAACCATAGCATACTCATCTGAGACAAGTGAAGATAGCAGGTATCTTGATATAGAGCATGGCAAGGCCTGGCTAGACCCGTACTTAGGTGGCCTTCAGTAGCGCTGTTGAGCACGTAACAGGAGCTGTTTGGAGTTGTCGCTGTGTGAGTCTCGAGGACTTTGTGAACGATGATCAGATGGTGGTGGAGGGGGAGGTGTAGAGATTATTCTAGTAATTTAGCAATCGCTTGATGCCTTCCTTAGGTGTTAAGATATTGGTCGTTTGGGATTGGAAAGTCACAATATGTTTCGTGGGGAAGCCCCATTTATACAGAATGTTGCGGTCTCTGAGGATGGTGGTAACTTGAGCGAATTCTCTTCTCTTTTTAGCTGTAGCCGCCAATATATCTGTATACAAGGAGATGTTGGAGTATGGATCTGGTAGTGTTTTGGACATTCGGGCTGCTGACATAATCTTCTCCTTTACATGAAAAAAGTGGATACGAGCCAGTACGTCCCTTGTAATAGAGTCCGGCAAGTAATTCGGTTTTGCGATTCTATGAGCCCGGGCTATAGTGAGATCCAACTGAGATAATTGGGGAATGAGTTTGAGGAACATCTGCTGGATGTAGTGTGTGAGATCTGAGGGTCTCATTGACTGGGGGATGCCTCTGAACTTGATGTTCTGCCTACGAGAGCGGTCTTCAAGGTCTGCCACTTTAGCTTGTAGATAGCGAAGGTCCTCTGATTGCTTGGATAAATTTTCAGACGTCCCTTCTTGTAGAGAGGCTTGTGCCGTGGCTTGATTTTCAAGTGTGTATGTGCGTTCCTCTATTTGATCCACTCTTGTATGAAGCGAAGCTAGTGAGGAACATAGTTCAATTCTCAAATCCTTTTGGAGCGAGAGTAGCATCAGTTTTAGTGTTTGTTCAGATGGTGGTTGGTCCGTGGCAGGGTGTGCAGCTAATGATTCTTGAGGCCCCCTCAGGATCATTTGCATCACCCCAATGCTGTTTTTTATACAATGGGGTTTTATATGGAGATTGAGCTAGGGATTGCGCAGCTCTCTTTCCTCTATCCGTTGGCGTGCCCTGTGAAGATGAGGTACTATTGGTCGAGCTATCCATCTCTTCTGGCGAGGTGTCAAGAAATTGCTGGGCTTCAGATAAAGTTGGTAAAAGAGTGGGGGGGAGCCACTCCAGTGTCGGACTGACCTTTTTGCATGTTGGATTCGTGAAAAAATTCAGATATACAACGTGTTTTTGTTGTATTTTGGGGTTTCTGTTTAGTACACACCCCATAGACCAGCACCATATTCTGTATTCTCCTGTTCAGAAGAATATGAAGGTATATTACTGTAGGGGATGTTTTGGAGAATATTGCAATGTTGCAGAAATATATTTGGGAGAGATTCGTTGTTCGTTGGTATGGCTGCTGCTTAGCAGGGATGGTTGTGTCAAAATCATACACGGTAGACCGCAGCAGGGGCTCTAATGATGGGAGATCTGCGTTACAGGTCTTGGATGGTTGAATTTTGGCACTGGGTGCCTGTTGGTGTAAGTGAGGGTAAGCTGTGAAGCGCTAGGTTACCTCCGTGTAGCGTTATGTCGTCAGTTATTCATTCAGTTCACTCTTAGGTGAATCCTTGTACGCCTGTCATCCACAGGGTGAGGGTTCAATTGCAGTTTCAGGATGGGTCAGCGCCCTCAATGCCAGCACCGGGATGATAGACTATAGAGAGCCGCTAGAAGATGTTTGCTGCGGCATCTGGGTGGTGAGGAGATAGTATGAACTACATGGTGCTTCACTTACCTGCGATAGCAGGTAGACGACGGGCCTTAAGTCCGCCGCTAGGCCGCAAGATGGTGGCCAATCCCGGCTGAGGTAGAGCCCCCCAGCGGCACCACATCACTGCTGAGGTCCCTGAGCAGGTGAGTAGCCTGATGAGGGGGAGTTAGAGCGGGTCAGGCTGCCAGCTTCAGGTTACAAGCCTCCGCTCAGTCTGCTCGGCACTGTCCGCTGGTCCGTGGATAGGCCGCAATATGGCCGCCGTTCCAGTGCTGTTTTTTCTTCTTTGTGTCCCCGTGCGGATCGTCAATTATCGCGAGCGGCTCGACAGCCGTGGCCATGCAGACAGTGTGCAGTCTCGAAAGGAAGGCAATCTGCCAAAGCTGTCAGTCAGGTCACCCGGAGGGTCCGTCCGGATCCCGCTCCTAGTCCTCAAGATGGCGGTTAGGGATGTGAGGGAGCCGGCGAGGCTCGGTGTGCAGCCCTGCCCGGCCTCAGAGCCAAATCAGGCTGAACAGCGATGAGGATGTTCAGTGAGTCGGGGCCGGGCAGGAAGGTGTCTCACTCTTCGTGCTGTGAGGAGGCTGGTTGTTTCATGGGGATGTGATATGCCCGCCAGGCCACTTTCCCCGCTGCTAATCCTGTGTCCTTAGCTGCGGCTGAGATGCTCCGTAGCTGAGTTCTTTTATGGTCCTAGGTGTTGCAGCCCCCCTGAGTTGGTATTAAGTGGGGATTTGTAGCATTAATCTTCTCTTAAAGTTGCTGAATGCCCCAGGCTGTGAGATTAGGCGGCCATCACAGTCTGCAGCCAGCCACGCCCCCCATCCAACATTTGATCACCTCTCCCCAGGGATTGGCCAAGGCTGCATAAATATTCTGCTGCTAATTAGACTCTTTCTGCCCACAATCTTCCAGAACATTTCTGGACAAACATGGGGAAGCAGTTAATCCTGCAACCACTGAAACACAGAACAGACCAGAACAACCTAACACAGCTACACTGATTACAGTGAGCCAGAAATAAATTTGTCTAGAAATGAAATACAGCTCCCCAGAATACTGTGGGCCAACTAAATTTACATAACCTAGCACCTAGCTTGGAGGGTGCTACATTTGAATGACTTGTTTATTCTACAGAGTGTGTCACTTACCTGGTGTAGGAGCCTGATGTGAAGAGGACTGCTCCTCTTAAACCTCCTGCTCAGGTCCCCTGGTAACAGAAAGTGCCAGAGGGTGAAGTGATACGAGTACCTCATAGTTATTGCCAGCAGCTGTTGTATGTAGGTAGTCTGAACATCTGCAGAGTCAGGCCAGGCAGCAGGTAAAAGATCATTGAAGACTGGCTAGCAGCAGGCAGGTAATCAGGCAGGAATGGTAAAAGGTAGTCAGGTACAAGAAGCAGATATTAGGTTTTACAGGGACTGCTGTAGACAAGACAACATTAATCATGTGCAGCAGCTCTGTTTTAAAAGTCCACTTGGTGCCAGCATTGCTTTTTTTTTTAAATCAGAATAAAGTTTAATAACAACTTTGAAGAGTACAATAAACAATCCACATTCCAAAGTATTACATTTATGTAATATCTTCACAGAATACAAAGAAGAATAATGTTCTTGTGCATAGCCAAAGCAGGTTTATAAAACTGATTGAACCCGAGATGTCATTAGTCGTTATATCTTACAGTGTATGCATCCCTAGATATGGTTTAGGAATACATTCTCATCATATCTCTTTCCCAGTACTTTAAATTAAAATCACCCCAAGAGTGCAGACACACTGAGCAGTTGAGTTCCCATGTTAAGTCAATAGCCTATCAACAATTAGGTCTAATGGAGCCAAGCCAGGGGTAGCTAGCCAGCATCCCCAGATCTTATTGAACCGGGTCAGGCTGCCTCTATGGTGATATCTCAAAGTTAATCCCATATTGGCTAACCACATCTCTAAAGTTGGAGAGGTTTGAGAGATCCAATGTTGCAAGATCAGCTTTTGAGCTTGAAACAGTGCCCTGGACACTGGCCTCTCTGACATATTTGTCCGTTATAACCTCAGCCAGTATACCCAATAAGCACGGTTTAGGGTCAAGAGAGATTGTTATTTAAAAAAGTAAGAAAAGTAAGAAAAGAAAAGTATTGTTCATGACTTCATGGATTTTATGACTCCACAATAAAGGTGTTGTATGGAGTGCGGCCGCCCAGCCTTTTTCTTGCTTCTTGAAACATTTATAGGAGTGGGGTCCTATAGGATTGGAGAGCAGGCTGTGTTCACCTATACATATGCTGCCATGGAGTCTGTCAGGAAAAATGCGTTTTAATTTTTTTCCTGCATTTTCCAAAAACTTCTGTAAAAAACTGACTCCTTATGCCTCATAGATTATACGTTGGAGTGTTTGCTTTCCGAAATGGGGTAATTTTGTGGGTGTTTCCATTGTCCTGGTGCTCCAAGGCCTTCAAAAATGTAATAGGTGGTTGAGAAATGAGATGTGTAATTAATGCTTCTAAAATGTCTGAAGGTGCTACTTCAATGTTGGGCCTCTGTATGTGGCCAGGCTGTGTAAAAGTCTCACATACGTGGTATCGCCGTACTCAGGAGGATTAGCAGAATGTATTTTGGGTTGTCTTTTTTGCTATGTACATGCTATGTGTTGGAAATATCTTATAAATGAGCAACTTTGTGTAAATAAAATGTGTTTTCATTTTTTTTCACATTTTCCAAAAACTTCTGGAAAAAAATGACATGTACTAAAGACTCAGTATGCCTCATAGATTATACGTTGGGGTGTTTGCTTTCCAAAATGGGGTCATTTTGTGGACGTTTCCATTGTCCTCATGCTCCAGGGCCAGAGGCAGCTCTCTAATTAGGCAAATTAGGTGATCATCTAAGACCTCGCACTCACAGGGGCCTCGCGGCCACCTAATTTGCCTAATTGCCAGAGCTCCCTGGTCTACCGCAATGGCTGCTATGTTTCACATTCCCCGCCGGTGTCCTTGGCCGGCTCCTCCAGGTTCCTCTCTCCTGCTTAATGCAGCACCACTCAGCTCAGTGTCCTCCCCAGCCAGAGTCCCACTCCCACCCTCCCCCCCAAGTCAGCTGTATACATTCCTTTCTGCAGTGCTCTGCACACTTCTTCAATGCAAAGGTGCAGCAGCCCTATGAGAGCCAGAGGACACTGCAGGTTTGTCTGCCAGCCCCCACCTCCTCCCCCCGTCATACACAGATCTCCCTTACCTCAGGAATATGCTGCTGCTGATCGCCCTGTATGTGCTGCTGGAGGGAGCCCAGGCAATCATGGATGAGTGAGAAGACCCCATCTCTCAAACACCATCCAATACTCCACCCCTCCTCCCCTGGCGACAGGGAACCCTTCTTCTTTGGGGACAGGGCCTCCATTATCTCCTCTGGGGACAGGGCCCCCATAATCTCCCCTGGTGACAGGGACCCCTTCTTCTCTGGGGACAGGGCCCCCTTTTTCCCTGGGGATGGGCCCCCCATCATGTCCCCTGGGGACAGGGCCCCCCATCATCTCACCTGGGGGCAGGGCCCCCATCATCTCCTCTGGGGACAGGGACCCCTTCTTCTCTGGGGACAGGGACCCCTTCTTCTCTGGGGACAGGGCCCCTACCATCTTAACTGGGGATAGGGACCTCATCTTTCCTGCCGATGGGAACCCCTTCTCACTTGGGGACAGGGCATCCATCTCCCCTGGGAACAGGGCCCCTATTTTGCCTTGTGACAGGGACTTCATCTCACCTAGGGACCCCATCTTCCCTGGGCACCAGGACCCCATCTCTCCTAAGGACAGGAACCCCATCTCCAGACCATGCTGGCTGGTAGGGCTAGTGTCAGCCACTCTAGGGTGACAGGATGGGGGAGGGGTAGTAAAAACCAAAGGAGAGATCAATTAATTTATATGCAGCTGTCCCTGCTACTCCTCCTATCCAGCTTTCTTCCACTGTCCCCTGTGTGCTCTCTAGCCCATGTGTGACCCCTCCTCATCCCCTGCAGCTCTACTGGGTTCCCCCCTCTCCTGCTGGCTGCTGCAGGGGATCTGTCAGGACAGAGAATGGGAAATGGGCTGGTAAATGTGCTATTTTTCGGTCCCTTCTTTTTCTGACTGGAGAGTCAGTGGTCTGTACCGATCACTGACTCTGTCCATTCATAACTGTGTCATAGTAAACTGCATTTTCTGTGCTTCAGTTTAGGAATTGACAGGAAACTCTGTACGGAGCAACTGTATTCCTGTACATTCATTCTGTGCAGCTGAGGTTGCAAAGATGGAGATTGAGGGCTGTGTCATCAGACTTCTTCTCTGTCTCAAAGGTGGAACATGAGATGTCTGTTTAACCTCCTGGTATCTCACGAAAGCCCCTCAACGGGGCTCCTATAAAATTGAAAAACATAACAAAAAAAAATTGTAAACAAAAATAAAAAAAACTACTGATACCAGTGGCGGAACTACAGGGCTCACAAAGGTCATACTTGTGACCGGGCCCTGGAGTTCCACCACAGGGCTCAGAACGAAGGGCCCCGGATGGGGGTAAGGGGGGCTCTTCATTGTTTCTTGCACCGGGCCCTGAAGGTTCTAGATATGCTACTGAAGGAGAGCACAGTGCAATCATCACCATTCTCTGTATTTCACCCCCCTCCACCTCACCCTCCTCCCTGGCCACCTAGGGCTCTTCTGCGGTGGTCGGGAGCAGGGCTGCTGATAGAAATCGTGGGGCCCCGTACAGACTATTTGACAGGGCCCCCCCCCAAGAAAGTATTATTTCGCTAAAAATACAATAAAACTATTAGCAGACACAAATACAACATAACTCACAGAATTCCTGCTGAATCTAAAAGATAAAACTGAGTTAATAAATAAAGATGAAAATGAGAAGAAAAAAATATACAGGCTCTGAGATCAGAGGGACAGAGGGAGAAAAAATGTTAAGCACACTGGGCTTAAAAAAACTCCAGTTCAATTGGCAGAAAAAAAAGCTCATATAGAACATTTTTTGTACAAAGTTTAGGCAAGTTAGGAGAACCAGAAGGGTTTTTTTCTGTCTCTTAAACGGAGAGAATAAAATATGCCTGTAATCGTCCTAATGTGTATGGACACATAGGATAACATTGAGCTGCTTCTACAGGAAAAACACTAATCTTCTGTAGAAGCAATGTTTTTTTTAAGCCTGTGTGCAATGGAGCCTAAATTAGAGATAACAGACTCCAGTGATGAGAGTAGGGGGGGCCACACAGGGAGGGGGATTAGTGAGGGACCACTGTCTCTTTCTTATCAGATAAAAGCTTGTAGCAAGGGAGAGGGAAGGAGAGCAACGTTCATCTGCTGTAGGAAAAGAGACACAATTGTCATCTGTCACGGGGGCCCGGAGCACACAAGGGGGCCCGCACAGGGGGGCTGGCTGTACCCCCCTATCAACGACCCTGGTTGGGAGGTCCCAACTCAGTCCAGTGCTGATCCTCAGCCATGGTGGGTAAGGCGCTCTTCATTCTGCAATGGTACTGCTCATGATCGTCTTCTCTTGTGGCTATCTCCCACCAGGAGCTCTTCCCCCTACAAGGAGTCCCAGGGGACCTACTGTTGCCCAACGGGGATGAGACCTCTGAGGTGGTGAAACTTGCACAGCCCCTTCTTTGCTATGAGGCCAAGTTCAAGGAGCTCTTTGTGAGTACAGCACTGATAGAAAGCATTGACACCACCACCGAGATAGGACACTGACTCCAGCACCAAGACAGAGTGCACAAAGAGAGTGCGATGACATCAGCATTGAGATAGAGAACACTGACACCAGCATTAAGATAGAGGACACTGACTCCTGCACCGAGACATAGTGCACTAAGAGAGTGCCATGACACCAGCACTGAGATAGAGCACCCTGACTCCAGCGTAAGATAGAGGACACTGACACCAGGTCCAAGACACACTGTACTGAGATTGAGTGCCCCAACACCAGCACTGAGAGCACACGGACAGCAGTACTGAGAGAGTGCACTGACGCCAGCGTTGAGATAGAGGACACTGACACCAGCACTTTAAGGTTCTGAATATATGCTGTTTATACAGTTAATTTTTATTGATTTAACTATTATTTGCATTATGGGCGTGAGTGGGGCCTCAGGTCTAAGTTTTGCCTAAGGCCTCACAAAGCCTAGAGCCCCCTCTGTCCAGGGCCTTCAAAAGTTTAATAGGTGGTAGAGAAATGAGATATGTAATTAATGCCTCTAAAATGCCTGTGTATGTGGCCAAGCTGTGTAAAAGTCTCACACATGTGGTATTGCCACACTCAGGAGGAGTAGTAGTATGTATTTTGCGGTGTAATTTGTGGTATGCACATGCCATGTGAGAGAAATAACCTGTTACAATGACTATTTTGGGAAAAAAAATATTCTTCCTAAATACTTTGGCCTGTCTAGTGTTCAAAAAGGGGGTCATTTGGGGGGTATTTGTACTTTGCTGGCTTGTTAGTGTCTCAAGAAATTAGATAGGCCTTCAGTACATCAGGTGTAATTCATTTTCAATGATTAGCACCATAGCTTCTAGGCTCTCTAACTTTCATACAGACCAAATAATATCCATTAATTTGGATTATTTTTACCAAAGATATGTAGCAGTATAAATTGTGGCCAAAATTCATGAAGAAAAATTACTAATTTTCAAAATTATATAACAGAAATTAAGAAAAATATGTTTTTTTTTCAACATTTTCGGTCTTTTTCATTTATAGCGCAAAAAAAATAAAAACACAGTAGTGATTAAATACCACCAAAAGAAAGCTCTATTTGTATGAAAGAAATGCCAATAAGTTCATATGGGTACAGTGTTGCATGACTGAGTAATTGTCATTCAAAGTGTGAGAGCATTAAAAGCTGAAAATTGGTCTGGGCAGGAGTGGGGTTTAAGTGCCAAGTATGTAAGTGGTTAAGATGAGTAATGCCACAGCTAATGTGGAATCAGTGTGTGTTTCCCCCTCGGCCAATACACCATTCATGCCGTTCAGCAGCTGCTGCAGCTGGGCTGCCAGGTAGTACAGCCAGGGGGTTTGGGAAAGCTAAGCCCCCATTATCCTTGGACCTCTGGAGTTGCTCCAGCCTGACTCTAGCAGGGCAGGTTTCCATAGTAGCTAACGAAATATGGAATTTACCACTTGAAATATTTTAAGGGGTATAACCACAGGTGTATTGTGGAGGAAATAGAGAAGCTGGGGCATTAAGATCATTTTTGCTAAATTAGCTCTACCCACCACTGACAGCAGTAGTTTAGACCACAATTTCCCCTTATCCCTAAACCGTGACAGCAGGGGAAACATGTTCAAACGTCAATAGCTCACAATCCCTGCCGAGACTATGATCCCCAAATATTTGAACTGCCCCACTGTAGGCACTGGGCAGAAAGAAGATAACTGGGGGTCAAGAGCTGCATCCAGCAGCAACAGGGCTGACTTGGTCCAGTTAATAGTCAAGCCTGAATAAGTGCCAAATTCAGTGATTATGTCTATTACTGCCTGCAAAGAGGGGCCTGTGTTTCCCATGAAAAGCAGCATGTCGTCTGCATACAACGTGATCTTTTCATGGAGTGCCCCCCAAAATCCATACCAGACCCTTATCTGAGCAAGCAGGCTGGCAGGCCAGGAAAGGGGGTGGGGACGAGCGAGCACGCCCCCCTCCTGGACCATACTAGGCCACATGCCCTCAACATGTGGGGGTGGGTGCTTTGGGGCGGGGGGGCCCCCCACCCCAAAGCACCTTGTCCCCATGTTGATGAGGACAAGGGCCTCTTCCCAACAACCCTTGCCGGTGGTTGTCGGGGTCTGCAGGCGGGGGGTTTATCGGAATCTGTAAGCCCCCTTTAAGAAGGGGCACCCAGATCCTGGCCCCCACTCTATGTGAATGAGTATGGGGTATGTACCCCTACCCATTCACCTGAAAAAAGTGTAAAAAAAACACTACACAGCTTTTTAAAATATTTTATTAAATCAGCTCTTCTCCCCCCCTTTCGTTTCAAAAGAGTTTATTAGGATTTACAACAAATAACATAACATGTAGGTTTACACCTGAGTCTTTTGAGCACAGTCAAACAAGTTTTGTACATCTGGAAACAGTGAGCATAGGCCGAAAGCACAAAATACTCTGCTAACATTGATTGAAAACTAACAGAAAGCTGAATAAGATTAGCGTACCCCCAAAGATGGCGTCACTGATAGATCCGATTGGCCCCAAGCACTACTATTCAGCAGAGCAAGGTGACAGGAAGGGGACACCCCAGACCCTCCAGCACCCCAGAAGGGAACAAGTTGTGCCGGAGATGGTGGCTCCCCCGTCTACCCAAGACTACTCTGGGCTGGCCACCTGTACTATAGCAACCATCGAGTAAAGCAGGTTTAAAATCTATTCGACTAGCTATATCAGAAATGCCCCATCTCCTGGGGCTAGTACCATATTTCTTGCTTGAGTCTGTACAGTAGAACAAAAATAGCAAGAGGAAGGGGTAGAGAGAAAACAGGAAAGAAAAGGAGACTAAAGAAAAGAGGTAGGGGAAAGTGTTGAGCCAACTAGATCAAAGCTGAGGGGAGTTTAGGTAGCTGGGATGCCGGGGGTGAAAGAGATTCCTACATTAGGCGCCCAGGGCTCCCAGATCACTTTGAATTTGTGTACATTATCAGATAGGATGCTGGCTAGTGTTGAGCGAACCTGGACTGTAACGTTCGGGTCCATACCGAACTTTTGGGTGTCCGGGACCCGGACCCGAACACGGACATTTCAAAAAACGTTTGGGTTCGGGCCCGGGGTTCTGGTATTTTACTCCACGTGTTGAGAACCTGCAGGGCAGCCAATCAACAAGCGTTTCACTGGTTTGCCCTTAGAAGCCATCACAGCCATGCCTACTTATGGCATGGTTGTGATTGGCCAGTGCATCATGTGACTCAGCCTCTTTATAAGCTGGAGTCACTTGATGCTGCAGTCACATGCTCTTGGGTTAGCTGTAGGGAGAGGTAGCTGACGGCGTCAGGGAGAGATTAGAAACATTTTAACAACATCTGATCCTGCATCCTGAGATAGATTACTACTGCTGTGCTGTTGCTTTGAGGACAGATAGCAAAAATTAGAGATTTCAAATACCGCTGCTTTGAGTTGCAGATCAAACTGTGCACAAAACAACGATCGCTACGATCATGCACAACGATCAGATTGTTGGACTAATTTGAGATTTCAAATACCTCTGCTTTGAGTTGCAGATCAAACTCTGCATAAAACAACGATCGCTACGATCGTGCTCAATGATCAGATTGTTGGAGGAATTTGAGATTTCAAATACTGCTGCTTTGAGTTACAGATTGCAGATTAAACTCTGCCTAATGCAACGATCGTTACATTCATACACAACGATCAGATTGTAGGATCGTACACAACGATCAGATTGTGGGAGTAATTTGAGAATTCACACACTGCTGCTTTGAGCGATCTGACTGCACTAGGTAGAGGCTTCTGCTTAGAGCGACAGATTCGTGTTCAAAAACCATTGCCTACTCCTACAGGGCCAGCTGTTGCTGTAAGTGACACATTATTGTTGAAAAATCATCTCCTAGTTCTAAAGGGAGAGTTTCCAGCTGTTGCTTAGGAAATCTTGATCCTCTACTAAAAAGTTGTTATTACACAGTGAATGTCGT
>BLSH010355839.1:509080-530448 GCA_018402905.1 Glandirana rugosa | reverse complement strand
TATATTTTTTTTATCTATGTAATTTTAATGAATTTTGAATAAAGATCATATTTTATATACTTTAGTTTCATGCGGATCTCTTCAAACCTAAGTGCCTTTCAAGTCCCCCAATCTTCCTTTTGGAAATGCTCCATAATTCCCTGGATAGAGGAAGAGTGGCCGCATTTAGGGGGACTTTGTGCTGGAGAGGGTCATGTGGTGACTAAAGTGTGAACAGAGGTGCTGCTTGCGCTGAGAACCACGATGCAGGAAGTAGAGCTGCAGAGCACTGTGCCCTATGCTGCAGAGGGAGAGATAGACTGCTGACCCCAGAAGGAAGAGAGACTGACTGCAGAGATCTATTGTGACAGAACAATATAGGGCAGAGCCCCAGGCAGACAGAGAACCCAAGCTGCAGAAGGAACTGGGGAATCCAGCTAACACCACTCTCCAGAGGGAAGCCACAGTCTGTGGCATGACTGCCTGCCTGGCTTCTCAGGGACTGCCTGAGACCAGCATTCGTGGTGATAGACTTCCTGGCCATTTATTTTCTTTTGACTTATCTGCCATTGTTGGCATCCTTGTTGGCATCCAGGACTTTATGGAGCTTCTCCACCTCCGATTTGGGATTATAAACACTCTATATAGAGAGCTGTCCAAAAGCAGAACCAAGGTCTTTTTGTAAGTGGACTAGCTTAATATAAAGCCAAGTTTATGCTACAGATGTATCCAATGGCAGCCCATCCATTAGGGGCGCAGGGGGCACCGCCCCCTAATCTAATGGCCCGGCCCCTAATCTACATGCAGGGCACCGGATGCATGGATTCCAATGGGGTTTTTTTTTTTTAGGCACATGATTAGAGCCCAAGGCTCTAATTGGCTTCAAAAAATGGTGGGCTTGGGGAGCAGAGCACTGGTCCTGAGACCTGATTGGCCAGGGAGTCTTATGACCCATTTCCTGTTTGGCCAGGATGAGAAACAATGGCCTTAAAAGAGTCAGGGAGCAGCTCAGCCAGTGATCCTCTCCAGCCAGGACTCGGCTCCCTATTCAAGGGATGGCTCACCCACGTCCAGCACTCCCTGGCTCGAACGGTGGAGAGAGGAGGAAGGAAGAACAGAGTGTCATCCTGGGAGTTGTCATCTGCCCACTCCCGTGGGGGCGGGAGAGGGTTGGTTTGCCGCCCCCCCCAAAGTATTGTGCACCAGCCATCAGTGGCATAGGTTTTGGATCTGTTTGGGGCGGTTCAGAAGGACCTACCTATCCAGCAGCTTCCTAGCAGGTAACACTACACATATAAAGATCTTTTCACTTACTTACTGTACACATATGTTCTTGCATGTTGCCTACAGTTCTGGTTTACCTATTTTATAATCCATCAATATTTGCATTGTCCAATTCAGATTTGGTCTCATAGTTACCATAAAAGTTTCCATGCATAGCTTTCCTCTGTTTCCGCTCTAGTTCAAAATCCATAGGCGTTGTTTGCTAGTTGATATTTAATATTCCACATGTCCTAACCGAATATCATTTCTGTATTTGATAACTGCTTCCCAGATTAAGTGTGCTGTTTGTATTATCTCTAAAGTTTGCTTTATCTTCTGTTTCAGCTCTAGCAAACTGCAACGAACAAAGTGACATTTCAAACAAATGGATTTGTTCGACAGCCAATCTTTTAGACAGGACACGCCTTGTGGCTTTCTGTGAACCTCATAATACCTATCAGATCTCATTCTCTTCTTTGCAATTCCATCTTTCACACAGAGCCATGTTTCCCACAAATGTATGCAGCATTATTTGCTTATTTGCAATGCTTCATTTATCAAATGGATTTGTAAGTATTGTTAGAATTACCTTTTTGATTTTTTAAGAGTGGTTTATTTTAAAACAATATATTCAATTTTTTTGAGTGCTTTTCCTCAAGGAAAGTGAGATCAATCAATCAATACATTTTTGTTGCCAGTCTTCAGCCCCAGCTTTTTTGTAGCTGTTAGGTAGCTGGAGGTCTGCAAACAAATTGCCTTGCTTGGATTGATGCAGCTCTGTTGTTAGAAAACCATTTTAGTGAAATGTTGTTTGCCATGGGTCACGATAAAGCTTTGGGTAAGACATATGCTTCTGCTGGGTGTTCATTCTTATATACCATAAGTAGAACCTTTTAGCTATAAGGTGCATTATTATTATTATTTTTTTTTTTTTTATTATTATTTTTAATACATGTATATTGAATGTTCAGTCTATCTTAAAATGGCGTTCCCTCGCTTTCTTATACCTCAGTGTCAGGATCACTGTACCAGAATCAGCAGATTAACTGCAGAGTGTTAATCTCACAGTTTTTGTCAACTTTGTGTTATTTAGTTAAAAAAAAAAAACACAGCAAAAGAAAGGAAACCCATAGTGATTGCCTGGGGTGTAATTCTACCAGAATATAACCAAAACTGAAATATCCAAACTGAGATATTAACTGTAAAATAATGAACCCTTTAAAGAGCAAGTATAGTCACAACATGTTTTTAGTTTTGGACAGAGTAGGGAATAGTTAAAATCCCTGTCAGTTTGTTTTGGAGACTTCCCTTAACTTCCTGTGTCAATTAACTTCCTGTCCCAGAGATGAAAAAGGAAGCAGTGAAGTTCCCTGAATTCCCCTCTTAGGTTTCATGCACACAGGATGCTTTTTCAACCTCCCCATAACAATATTTTTTGACAGCTAGAAGCCGGCATCTAAAATGCCTCTTTTGCCGCATTTGCATGCCACGTTTAGCGGCATTTAGCCTCATTCGCATCTAGGAGCGTTTTTGAAAAAAAAAATGTTTTTTTTAAAAATGGAAACGCTTGTAAACAAAACGCTCCTAGATGCAAGTTACAGCTTTTAGGCATGTTTAGCAGCGTTTACAAGCTGTTTGGTGATTCAAATTCAAATGAACTGGCATCTGAACCCATTTTTTTGCATTACAAAAAAAGCCTCTAAACTCAATTACCTGGAAACGACCTTAAATGACCCTGTGTACATGTACTGACAAGATAACATTAAATGAGTTCAGGGTCAGCTGCAAAAAACATCCAAATGCCCCTGAAGGTCCGTTTATCAGCCTCAGTGTGCATGAGGCCTTAAACCACTGCCATAGGAATAAGTGTCCCAATTGGAAAAGCAATCTTATTTTGTTGATGGTTCTATATTTTTTCTGTTTCCTATTAATTTATGTCTCTGTTAAAATGGTCACCAAACAAATAGAGAGGTTGAATTTATCTAGGGAGGGAGAGATAGCATGTCTGTTATATCCAAAACTAGATAAAAAAAAGTTTTGGTTTTACAAACACATTACATTCTGTTATTACTGTGTGTGTGTACATTTTAATAATCTTGTAAAAAAACATTTTTCAGACAACAAGTAAAATGTTATTTATTTATTTATGTTTTACCAAAATTCTATTTCCACCTTCCCATATCTAAAACAATGGCAGATGAGAAGAGTAATTAAGCATTGTTAAATGAGCAATAGGTTGTTCTAAATAAATTCACATACAGCGTATATATAATTGTGGATCCGCAAATTACCAAAAACAATTAACAAATAATTTGCTTATTTGTGATGCATCATTTATCAAATGGATTGGTAAGTATTGTTAGAATTATCTTTTTGATTTTTTAGGGGGTGTTTTTTTTTTTTTTTTGAGTGATTGTCTTCAAGGTAAGTGAGAAGCTCCTTTGGTGAAAGACAGGCCAGTAAATTTTTGTTGCCAGTCTTCAGCCCCAGCTTTCCTGTAAATGTTATTGAACCACTTGCAGACCTTGGATAATTTAGATAAATCAATTCATCCTGATTAACCACTTGTGGGCCTTGGGGGTAGGAGCTACGCCCTAAAAATTGTCAACACTCCTAGGGTGTATCTTCTATGACCTACTGCTCTTCCACTTTCTGGGTGCCATTGTTGATATATCCTGGCTATTAAAACAACAGATGGGACAAAGATTAAATGGGGGAGCTTTGATGTGCATATGAAGTAAAAACATCCTATTAAATGACAAAGTTATTTCTGGATAAATAGGCGCATATTGGAAATGTAAGAATAGCTCTCTTCTTTAAGGTTATACAAGTGTGAAAGCCAAACTGATTGAACAATCAACAAGCTAGTTAAAAAAGGAAACCATGACCTATGTTATTTATTTTTTATAAAGAGTTTGTACCTCTAGTAATTCTTCAACCCTGCCTTGATGTAAGTACAATAGGGAGTTGTTGACTAATTACACGCCTTAGCAGAGTAAGAATGAAATACATTGTTCAGATGTCAATTTTAGGAAAGAAGAGTCATGAGAATTTACAACAAATGGGATTCATTGATTTATTAGATGATAGGACCAAGATTTGTTTATGGCTCAATCTTTTTTTTTTTGTGATCAGAGAACAAAATCTTAAGTAGTTTAGTGTGCTGGGCAATATTGTATATAATTACTGTAACAGAACTTTGACCACAAGTATTACTACTTCATTATGAAAACAGGATCATAGCTAAGTAAGTGTAAGTGTAGAACATACTGCAAAAAAAGAAAAAAAAGCCAAAGCTACCAATTGAGTTACAAAACACAACTGAATTAATTTTCACATTTTAGAAAGGAACACTTTAAAAGGGCATATGTTTAAAGGGTCAAAAGGTCAAAGTTTGGTTAAAGAAGGAGTCTAGTTGGCTGAGTCTGCCCCTGGCATCATGTCCGTCCTTCACATACACCAATGGCCGGGACCAGACGGTGACCGCGTTTATGTGAAAATCAAACATTACGACAATTCCCAGGCTTAGAGCTGAGATGTACAGAGTGTGCAGCAAAACAGTACAGAGCCCTTCAGTAAGAGTTCTGTCCCTTATCACTACACACTGTGAAGTTTAGGGTTGTTAGCTGAAGTGTAGCAACCACTAGCAAGTACAGTCCACACCAAATATTTCCATTTCAGGGCTCGTTGGCCCACTTTTAGTAAATGTAGTTTAGAAAAACAAAACAACACGGCTTCCCTTGCAGTGGCTATCAACACATATCAACAATGGTAGACATCCTGTCTCTTGGCTCTTATTAGCAAAGAAATAGACCATGCCGTTCAGGCCTTCCACTTCAGGCCTTTGTCTGTTTCTCATAGACAGTCTTTATACATCCTTTGGGCACATAATACAGTATGCAGCCCCTTACTGCTTTGGCTCCCATGTGAAGCCCTCCTGACTCCCGTCAGTGACCTCAGGCTTGGGTCTCTGGCTTTCACAGTGCACCCATGCACTCTTTAGCTTCTCTAGTGCACACATGCACTCTCTGGCTTCTCCCTTACAAGCCTGGATTCCTCAGGAGGATGGAGCCCAGAACCATGATCAAGTGTCTATTAATAATCCAGCCCACACCTGACCAGTCAGTGAGCTGGTGGTTCACAAAACCGGGACCCAGGACTGGGAATTTCATCCGACCCGGATTGCTAAGAAATTCCCGGGCTCCAGGTCCCAAAACGGATTTTCCTAAACAATGAGGAAACCAGTAAGCCAGTTTCCTCCTAGCTGAGCAATGCCCCTGGAGCCCCTCAACCTGCCTGGTTGAGAATCCTGCTTCATCACCCTGGTGGGGTACCACACTGCCACAACACCTTGATTTATAACATTTTGCATTTAAGAGGGACACTGTTGAGCCCATGCCCTCAACACCAGGCTTCCTCAATCCCAGTGACAGAATGGTGTCCCACCGAGCACCTACTATGTTCCTCATGCATGCTCTAGTAGCTCCTTCTCTCCTGTATCATGTGGCCAGGTACATGAGGTCTCAGAATTGCGGCTTCAGTCCCAGACACTTTTGGTAAACCGACCACTAGGGAGGTAACCAGGAAACTGATTCCATCGATACCAGAGGACCTATCACCTTCACTAGGTACCACGTTTCATGACTCTCTGCTTTGTACTTTGCACTAGTTCTGGTTACTCATAACAACTGCATTCCTCCTCCTACTTGTTTTGCCAAGTTAACTTTGCAGTAGTGGCTTTTCTTCAGAACCACATTGCTTAACTGACTCATTCTTTTACATGCCAGAGGCCATCATGCACCTATTTGAATGACATTAGACCAGGCTTAGAACAGTTTGACAACTTTTATTGTAACTCTTCTTTGCAGAACATATAACAGACGCAACATAGTCCAGGCCCTAAACTGAGTAGTGGAGGTGGCTGCCCAGGCATACCCTTGAAGGTGTTAGTCCATAAATTGAGATCTCTAATAGCTGGTAGTGTCCACTGGAACCCTGGAATCTCGTGGGGTCACATACTGGCTCTTGCAAGTGCCCCGAAGACCTTCTGAACTGGACCTTCCCACTATTTATGAATCACATAGAATGGTAGGCTGGCCCTAGACCAAAAGCCCAGGAATTGAGGTCCTGAAAGTTAACCCTTGTCCACCCTGGGCAAGCCAACTATCTTGTGGGGCAGTACACTGTAGGCCAGTCCTCAAGTACCCCCAACAAGACCATGTTTTGGGAATTTATCTTAATACCAAAATACCAAGCCATTGACTCTCATTTAAATCACCTGTGAAAGATAAAGAAAAACCTGAAAACATGGCCTGTTTGGGGTACTTGAGGACTGAAGTTGAGAACCACTGCTGCAGGCAACCTGCCTACATGTTCTACCTGTGAGAACTACCTCCCATAATTTCTAACTTTGTTCCTGTCAACTTGGATGTTAGAGAGTTTCTTCCAACCTTTGTGTGTTCAGTTTCTCCTGTTACATTCTCCATAGTAAAAAATAATGCTACTGTTGAACATTACCACTGTCCATCAGTAAGGACTGTGTCCTATAAAGGCAGCACTAGCAATTTGTAAAATGGCCATTAGATAGGTGTCTAGATGAAAATAAATGATGGCACGTGGTTCCACCTACTCATTATGTCAGCAGCAGGAAACATCACTGCAATTGTAGTCTAGCCAGTGCTTCCTCCAGCCCCTTAACAGAAGTTCCATGCTTCTGTACGGACCTGGGGCTGGGGTTAATTAATGCACTAGCAATACATTAATCACAGTTGCAACACTTTGTAGGCCTCAATCCAAACATTTATTAATTGCACATTTTTATATTTTCAGTTTTGGTGCATTTGCTAAATCTGTGCTAAAAAGGTGAACACTTCTGGGCTCCCATCCCTGAAGCGTAGATTGCACAGCATATTTTCATTGATCTTGCACTTGAGGGACATATTTGTCTTTCCTTATCCTTGGGTTCTTCTCATTAATGGTCTCACTTGAGTCCTGTAATAAAAGTATTCTATGTTTGGAGGGGGGCTTGGCAACCGCTGACTGTAATGGCCGTGTGAATCTTGAGCTCTGCTATGCAGCCTGGCACTTTGGCAAATCTACGAGCCCCAGCGTGACACCGATTGCCACTTTGGTGCCTGATAGCCTTGTGAGCATCAAGGGATGCTCCGCAGGAGAAGAGAGGAGCTGCAGCTTCAAAAAATGCCAGTTTTTTTTCCGCCGATAGACTGGCTGAAATCTAAAGTCGCAGACCTGGAGGACCGCTCCAGGCATAACAACCTAAAGGGGGCTCCCCGAATCAGTGCAACTAGCACAGCTTTCTCACTATGCTTGAGACCTAACTCAAGACCTAAGTTAACACTAGGCAGAATACATAGTATTCCTAAACAATCATTTCTAGACTTGTGCATGGCTAAAAAATTAGTTTTTTTCCTTTTTCGGAAATTCAAAAAATTCGGAAATTAAAAAATTTCGTAATTCGGAAATTCGGAAATTAAAACATTCGGAAATCCAAAATTCGGAAATTTGCAGTATTTCAAATGTTCTTCCTTATTTCTGACTTTTGCAGTGTGTGTTTGTACATATACATACATACATACATACATACATACATACAGTATGCATGTACAGTCACACACTGCAAAAGTCGGAAATAAGGAAAAACATTTGAAATAATAATAGCTTATTATAATTTATAATAAGTTAAAATAATAAATTAATAACCTTTTATTTCAAATGTTCTTCTTATTTCCGAATTTCGGAAATTCGGAAAAAAGAAAAACGTTTGAAATAATAATAATAAATACCTATTAAATTATAGGTATTAGAATTTTCTTGAAAATATGGCTATTAGTGATACATTTCATATTTCAGTTCACTAACAGCCAAACTTTCAAGGGAATTTCAATACCTATAATATAATAGTTATTTATTATTATTTCAAAGTTCTTTCTTATTTCCGAATTTCAGAAATAAGGAAGAACATTTGAAATAATAAGTTATTAATTTATTATGTTCACTCATTATAGATTATAATAAGCTATTATTATTTCAAATGTTCTTTCTTATTTCCGAACTTCCGAATTTCGGAAATAAGGAAGAACATTTGAAATAATAAGTTATTGATTTGTTGTTTTAAATGATAAATTATAAGAAGCTATTATTATTTCAAATGTTCTTCCTTATTTCCAACTTTTGCAGTGTGTGACTGTATATATGCATACTGTATGTATGTGGGTGTGTATATACTGTGTGTATATTGTATGTATACACACAGTATACATACAATATACACACAGTATATACACACCCAGTATGCACACACACACACACACAAACATACAGTATGCATATATACAGTCACACACTGCAAAAGCCGGAAATCAGGAAGAACATTTTAAATAATAATAGCTTATTATAATTTTTCATTTAAAATAATAAATCAATAACTTATTATGTCAAATGTTCTTCCTTATTTCTGAATTTCCGAAATTCGGAAATAAGAAAGAATATTTGAAATAATAATAAATAACTATTAAATATAGGTATTGAAATTTTCTTGAAAGTATGACTATTAGTGCTAAATTTCATATTTAAGTTCATTAACAGCAAAACTTTCAAGGAAATTCCAATACCTATAATTTCTCTTTCAATAGTTTTTATTGATAGTTTAACAAATACAGAATGCTTATACAATTAGAAAACGTTGTTTGGTAAGGAATGGAGATTAAATCTCCAAACGGTATAACAGTAATATGTACCATAACATGAAATGAAATGATCACCAGTGGAGTTCATTTTGTAGGTTTCTCCCACTTTGGTCATAGGCTGTTTGGGTCCATCTCCCCCTACGCTCAACTCAGAGGTAACTATCTGTGAACGCTGGAGTGGCTCCCCAACAGCCCATTCCCAACCGCTGGTATTTTGGCGGACCAGTCATACACTCCGGAGAGTGGCACATAATAAGCTAGTGTGGGTGCATTGGCTAGTGGTTGTATGCCAACCATTATCTGAATGAATAGTCATTGAAACAATAATAGTTGCCTTGAGGAGACTAGATCTCCTGGAAGTTGTTAACCCTAGGCCTAGCTCATTAACCATTGGAGCTTGTCTTAGCACCCATAGTTCCACTCAAATTCTCATAGTACCAGTAGCGCCATGGTGCCCATTGTTTGAGCAGTCTCTGCGTTTGTTCTGCGGATGTGGTCGAAATCTGTTCATATGAGTAGTGTGTGTCTGTCAAAAGGCTTACTTTGTTCGTGGAAGGGGGTAAGGGATTTTTCCAGTTTCTGGTTAGGGTAAGTCTAGCCGCCAGTAGACTGTGAATAATTGTGTATAATCTCTGGGGAGTGAATCTGTTGCTAGGGACAGAAGCGCCAAGCCTGGGTTTGGTGGTATTTTTGTTTGGGCTATGTTGGATATAATAATGAAGATGTCTTGCCAGTATTTTTGGATTTTTGGGCAATCCCATAGTATGTGGAAGATGTCGCCAGTCCCCCCACACATTCTCCAGCATTTGTTTGAGAGACGTGGATTAAAATGAGATGTTTTATCAGGGGTGAAATACCATCTCAGTGTAATTTTTGTAGATAATTCTCTTAGTGTAGAGCATTTTGTGACTTTCTGTGTGATTCCTGATGCTTTGGACCATGCAGCATCGGGGAAGGGCTGGCCTAGATCTTTTTCCCATTGTAAGACTGGGCGAGATTTATGAAATTCTAGTTTTTGTTGCAGTAAGTTATAGAATGTGGTGATTCCTTTTGAATGTGGTTTTGCTGAGGAGAGGAAATGCCAGGCTTGAGCAGGGATGGTTTGAGTGGTAGGGTGGATTTTTTTTGAGACAGTGGCTTATTTGCATATGTTTGTAATAGTCTTGCGGTGGGAGTTTGAATTCTCTTTGGAGTGTTGGGAAGTCTTTGAGGGTGCAGTTTTGGTATAGGTTGTGTATAAAGTTGATTCCTTTGTGTGTCCATGAGTTGAGGGAAATTTGCCCTATAAGTGGATTTAGAGCTGTTAGTGGGATTTGTAAGGGGATACATGTTGGTGAAGGGTTGGCTCCCTGAACTATCTGTTTCCAAACCTGGATCGTTGCGTGCATAGTGGGGGGAAGAAATGTTGGAGTGTATGCACCTAGAGTAGCTCTAAATGCCCATTCGGACACTGGAAAAAGGGGATCATAAGTTGCTTCTATTTTACCCCAGGGCGTAAGTTGTGGTGATGAGAACCATTCTCTGAGTTGGGTTAAAATGGTCGCCCTATAGTAGTCGGCGAAGTCAATATATCCTACTCCTCCCTGTGATTTGTGTTTGATTAGCTTATGGTGCGCGCATCCGGCTTTCTGTCCTTTCCATACGTATTTAGATAGCATTGATTGTAGTGATTTAAAGTAATTGGAAGGGATTGGTATTGGTAGCGTTCTAAATAAGTAGATTATCTGAGGTAATTGCATCATTTTGAATGCTACCAACCTTCCTGGCCATGAAAACTCAAGTTGGGTGTTTTTTTGCAGTTCGGTTTGTATTTTGTTACGGATGGGGATATAGTTGAATTGGATTAGGAGCTTGGGGGATTTTGTTAGTTGAATGCCTAGGTAAGTTATGCTCGTATCGGCCCATGTGTAGGGGTATTGGCTTTGAAGGAGAATTCGAGTTGCTGTGTCAAGTCCTATATCTAGTATGTTTGACTTAGTTTCGTTAGCTTTATAATACGATACTGTTCCGAACCATCTTAATAAATTTTGAACTTCTGGGAGGGATGATGTTGGGTTGGTTAGAATTAAAATAACATCATCTACAAACAGGCTAATTTTATGATGCTGGGAGTTGATAGCAATTCCCGTGATTCTAGAGTTGGATCTGATATGTTCAGCTAAGGGTTCCATGGTTAGGTTGAAGATCAGGGGGGATAATGGGCACCCCTGTCTCGTTCCATTTGTAGATTGGAATGGCTTGGACAATAAATTGGAGGTAAGGACCTGGGCCGATGGGTTGGTGTAAAGTGCTTGTATCGCTTTGAGTATGAGTCCCTGAAATCCGAACTTGTCCAGCACCAGGGACAGGTAGTCCCAGTTGACCCTATCAAATGCCTTCTCTGCGTCTAGCGAGAGAAGCAGAGAAGGCGTTTTGGTAATGTTTGCGTGGTGGATTATGTTTATCAGTCGCCTGGTGGCATCTGAAGTCTGTCGTCCTTTTGTGAATCCAGATTGGTCCGTGTGTGTTACGGTCGGTAGTATGTTCACTAGTCTATTTGCTAGTGTTTTGGCGTATATATTGAGGTCAAGATTCAGAAGGAATATAGGGCAAAAATTTTGTGGCGTTGTCGGATCTTTACCTGGCTTAGGTAGGGTAACCACCGTTGCAGAGAGCATTTCTTTTGGAAAGGAGGAGGAGGATGCAGCAGCATTATACAGTTCACATAGATGTGGAATAATACTCTTGTGGAATGTTTTAAAGTATTCTCCAGACAGCCCGTCAGGGCCCGGGGATTTCAGGTTGGGTAGTTTGTCGATGGTTCCCTTAACCTCTTCTGATGTGAAGGGTAAATTCAGGGAATCTAGTTGATTTGTCGAAAGTTTGGGAAGAACAATCTGGTCAAGAAATGTTTGTATTTCGGACTTGGATGGTTTGTGGGTGGTCTGTTTTCCTGATATGTTGTATAGATCGCTATAATATGAGCTAAATGCATCTGTGATTGCCTGGGGATTCAACATTTTCTTATGTGTACTGGGATGGAGTAAGCATGCGATTTTATTTTTTGTGCGGTGGCCTTTGATTCAAATGGCAATAGCTTTCCCGGCCTTATTGCCGGTGGTGTAAGAGTTGGCTTTTAATTTGCGCTGTGACTTTTCAAAATTTTCTAGTAAAAGAGTGCGGAGTTCATTCCTCAGTTTGAAAATTTCTGATTGTAAGGATCGAGAAGGTTGGAGTTTGTTTGTGTTATCTGCCTTATCTATGGCTGCCGTGAGTTCTGCGCTGCATTCTCCTCCTCTTCAATTTTGAGCCAAGCTGAATAAAGAAACCTCTAATGTAGGCCTTATGGGCCGTCCACAGAGTCGCCGGGTCGGATACGGAGCCCTTATTGAGAGAAAAAAATTCTTCCAATCGCTCAGATAGGAATTCTACATTGTTAGGGTGCCGTAAAATAGAGTTGTTCACTTTCCACAAATATGAGCAGTGCAGTTGTTGGTAATTTTAATGCTTATGGGGGCATGATCCGACCAGGTGACTAAGTGGATTTCCGCCGATTGTATCCCCTGTAGTAACCATTTGTCAGAAATAAATAGATCTATTCTCGAGTAAGTGTTGTGGCGCGGGGAGAGGAAAGTGTAGTCTCTCTCCTCCGCGTGACAACACCTCCACACATCGTATAGGTCTTGTTCAGAAAGAAATTTGTTTAAAGGTGAACAAAATCTTTTAGGACCCGATGAGGAATCTAAGTCGTGGTTAGGGACCAAGTTGAAGTCCCCGCAAATTAGTAGATGTCCTTGTTGTAGTTCACAAATTTTCTTCGTGGTGGATCTGATGAAGTCCAGTTGGCGTTGGTTGGGCGCGTATAGGGTTGCTATAGTATACAAGGAGTTTTCTATCCTGCACGTGATGATAATGTATCTCCCTTCTGGATCTACAGTACATTGGTGCAGTTGGAAGGAAAGAGTGTCTCTGATTGCTATACAAACTCCTCTTTGTTTTTTGGAGAAGATGGCTTGGAATATATGTGGGTAGGATTTGTGTTGGAATCTTGGTGGAGCGTCTCTGGCAAAGTGCGTTTCTTGTACGCATAAAATATCACAGTTGTGGTTGAGAGTTGTGGTCCAAAGTGAGGACCTTTTGACTGGGCGATTAAGCCCTTTGGCATTGATAGATAGTATGCTGATGGAGAGTGGTAGTGTGTGTGGATAAGACTCACGTTTAGAATTGCAGGTGCCGCTGTTAGGTTTGCTGGAGGTGCTCTGTGGCTTCTCTGTCTCCTGCTCATCCGTGATCTTCTGTGGGATTCTGCAAGAGTCTCTTATCACTGGTAACTGGTGAACGGTGAAGAAAATAACAGTTAACACAACAAATAGAAAAGAGGGTGATCAGCTATTTCTTGCTCCAGGAGCAGCTGATAATGTGGGGGGTAGAGTTCAGGGCCTTATTGGAGGAGGACCAGGGACCCGATCAGGATGGGTTGTGGATTTTTTGGTGTGCGGAGAAACCTTTAGGTGCTGATGGTTGGTTCCTTTGTAATTCGATTTGTGTTGAGGGAAGTGGGAACTTGCCGTATTGGAATGGGCTTCCCGCGGGAGTTCTGGGATGATGCCCCAAGAGTGGAGGATTTTGGTGCCTTCATGGATATTCGTGATTGTGTAATTAGTACCATTCCTGGTGATTACTAGGGTGGCTGGATGTCGCGACTTGTAGACCAGCTTATGATTGTTCAGTGCCTTAGTCACTGTTTTGAGCTGTCTTCTTAATTGAAGAGTATGTTGTGAGAGGTGCGGGTAGATTTGTAGCCCCGTATAGGGTTCCGGGAAGCTTGGCAAGGATTTGGCTGTTACCAAGATTTGTTCCTTGGCTTGATAGAAGTGGACCCTTAGTAGGGCATCTCTGGGAATGGAGTCGTCTAAGTGTCGTGGTTTCGGTATCCTATGAATACGGTCGATAGTGAGCTCAATTGGTGTCAGTTCTGGAGCGATATTTGAAAATAGTTTAGTGGCGTAAGTGCGAAGTTCGGCCGGTTGGACGGATTCCGGGATCCCCCGGATTTTTAAGTTGTTTCTTCTCGAGCGATCCTCGAGATTGGCTAATTTGGATTTGATCCATGTGGTGTCATCTTTTTGTTCGTTGTAGCCATCAACCAAGTTATTTACGGTGACAGTGCACTTTTCCATTTTGTTTTCAATGTAATGGACTCTATCATCAATGTTTTGTATCTCTGTTGAAAATTTGATTAGGACCGATGTGAAACTAGACATCAGTGAACTTTCCAAGGATAGGAGCATGTCCTTTAATGTAGAGTCTAGCACTGGTTGTCCTGTTGTCGGGAATGAGGCTATAGGGTGTAGAGGATTGGGGTTTAATACCCCCGACTCATGAAGAGGTTGGATATGTGGGTCCATTTTCATTCTGGACTTGGCTGGGCTCTGTGACGAGGGGCTTGGAGGTGGTGATCTAGAGGGTGATTGTAAAAGTAATGGAGGGTCTTCCTCCCTTTGTTCCGCATCCGGGAGGTCCGTGTATGCTGCCGGATGGGCACACATATTGGATTGGGCTCCCTCGGTGTTGTGAGGTTTCCCTTTGTGGGGAGGTTGAAAGAAGGCTGTAAGTTTTTTAGGGTGTCTGTCCTCTTTTCTTTTGGGGGACATTCGCACTTGTTTGTGTTTTCCTTTGGAATGTGGGATCTCCTGCACTTGTTGTGTTGTGGCGATCGGGACTCACAGGGTAGTTTCCTAGTGATTCATCAGTATTTAAGTGTATCTATTGCTGAATCAAAAGTACCAAGATGGCCACTGGTATAGCGTGGTTGGTTATTATGGTGCTGTTACATAGAATTCAGTTGGTACATACAATCTTTTGAGGTGCGTTGCATTCAAGTGAATTGGGGCCCAGTGTACTTGTTGTGTTCCTTGTGACCTCTGAACCCGAGCTCTGGGCCTCTGTTGTGTCGGTCTCTGTGGGCCTCAGTCATTAAAGATTTATTTCCCCTTGGAGGTAGCTTAGAGAGGGACCCCTGTGTGAGACTCCCCGCTCTTATTAACTCCGGTGACCGAATAGGGGGTCTTGGAGGCTCCACTGTGTGTCACTGAGTGCTGTGCGGGTAGGCCGTAAAAGCCGCGGCCTTGATTTCGGGCCAAGTGGCGATCGTGGTTCACTGATCAGCTTGAAAGAGGGCCTAGTAGGTGTTTTAGGGAACTGGTCAAAATTAGGTACCTGTGCTTGTGGGGAATGGGGGTTCCGCTGTGGGTCTCTGGGTGTTATTCGGGTAGGCCGCAAAAGCCGCAGCCTCGATTTTGGGCTGAGTGGCGATCGCGGCACCCCGTTCCTGGTCTAATCAGTCCTGGTGTGTTGGGAAGACAGCTGAGTGGTGTGATGTTCCTCACCCTGCTCTTTCGGCGGCGGATTGTTAGGGATTCTTCCCCGGTTCAGCGGAGCTCCTCCAAGATGCAACCGTCCGCTCCCGCTGCAGGCCACGCCCTCCAATACCTATAATTTAATAGTTATTAGTAAGTTATTATTTCAAATATTCTTAGTTTTTTCCAATTTTCGGATTTCCGAATTTCTGAATTTCCGAATTTTGGATTTTCGGCTGTTCCGATTGCCGAATTTCCGAATTACTGCAAATTTCCGAATTACCGCAATTGCTGAATTACCGCAAATTTCCGAATTTCCGAATCACCGCAAATTTCCAAATTTCCGAATTACCTCGATTCGGAAAAACGAAAATTCTGAAAAATTCGGAAGTTGAAAATTCGGAATTCGTCCGAATTTTGCAAAATTCAGTAAAAACGAAATTCGGAACGAAACGAATTGCACAGCCTAATCATTTCTCCTGGAAGAGGTTCCCCGGGATGTCCTCCTGAGACTGTATTATTTCCAAGCTAAAGAGACAATACTACTCACTTTTCACAAAAAGGCACAACTTCCAGAGTGTGCTACCTCCATACAAATACTACCAGATCTTTCCACATTTACTCTTCAAATACGTAAGAACCTAATCTCCATCACCAAGGCCCTACGCAACCATGATATAAGCTATCAATGGAAATACCTTAAAAATCTTGAGATGGCTCCATGTCCCTCATCCCCAAGAAAGGCTACAACTTCTTCAAAAATGGAAAATGGTTCCGGAGAATCCTCCCATAACCACACAAACAGGTCCACCAACCAGACCATCCTGGGAATGGAGCAAGACAACAAATAAGCGAGGCAACAGGATCAAAAATCATAGGGGCAATAAAACCTCAAACACAGCTTTACTAAAAGCCAATAACCGTGAGCTGCAGTCAGCATTGGCCTACCAACTTCCCAAGTTGACTTTCTTCTCACCTTTTATACGCAGTTTAACTGCACCGTGTTCTTTGATGAACATCCTTTTTACCCATTTCAGGACTGACAAGTCCTTATTAAATACCCTCTGTTGGCATATGTTGTTCACGTTTTACTACATTTCTCTACCCGCAAGGCATCATGAAATGCAATTGGCACAACAAGAAATAATCTACTACAACAATTTCCTAACTAATACCCTTAGAGAGACACATAACACTCTAATCAACCTACTACCAACTGCTCATCATCTCCACATGCCCACTCCTCAGAAGAAGCTACTCTACATCAGAATTAACCCTGTCACTCATGTCTCTTAAACTGCTGTCTATAAATGCCCAAGGCCTTAATCACCCGGCAAAGTGATTCTCCCAATGGAAAGAAGCCTCCAAGTCCAACGCAGACATAGTGGTTGTGCAAGAGACATACTTTAAAGCATCAGAAGCTCTGAAACACCAGCACAAGGACTTCCCATTTATCTTCTCAGCAGAATACTCCACACAAAAATGGGGTGTATTAATAGCCATCAAGAACTCAATTTCATGCACCTTACACTCTTCCACGATTGACACTGAAGGACGGTATGTTATAATAGTATGCATAGTAGAGCGGCTCTACACAAGAGTGGGAGTGTATGCCCCCAATTCGGGTCATGGCTCTTTCTATCGCAAACTGTTTAAGTGTATCAACAAACACAAAAAAGGTTATCTCATATTCTGCGGGGATATGAATTCAGTTGTTGATCCCAAACTCGACTCCACCTCCACTAGGAGGACCAGAGCCTTCTCCCTTGCTAACCTAATGTTTAAAGAAGAATAATATGATACATGGAGATCTTTGCATACCCTAGAAAAAGATAATACGTACCATTCACCTAGATTTGATTCCTACTCCAGAATAGACTTATTTTTGTGGACAAATGATTTTTGCAGCAGGTTTCCCACTCTGACATAGCAGATATCACATGGTCTCTACCACACAGCGGTCTCTATTACAATTTCAGAGAGGGACACCTGCTGCCCCACCTTACTATGGCGCTGCAATAACAGATTAATCAATGATCCTACCACTAGAGATATCATTAATAATCACCTAGAGGAATATTTTGTCTCTAACGAGGTACCCAGTGGGGATGTATTTAATCTGTGGAATGCCCATAAGGCATATATAAGAGGGGTCATGATACAAATGGGTGCACAAGCAAAAAATGGCTAAGTTACAAAAAGTACTGTCTGATCTCCGAGACCTGGAGAGAAACAACAAAGATAATTCCAATCCCTCTGACGCCACTAAACTAACCAGTTTGCATATGGAACTTTATTCCATGCTGCAAGAAAATCATGCCTCACTACTTAAACACCTCAAATTAAAATACTACTCCTCCCAAACAGGGCCAGAAAGTTTCTAGCATCTAGACTTAAAAATCAAAGAATTAAATCTTAAATACCATTCCTATTCCACCCAGCCACTAAACAAAAACTGTCTAATCCTAAACAGATCGCAGACACATTTGCGGACTGCTATGGGACCTTTTATAACTTAAAAGATGACCAATCTACCCCCCAACCCACGACTGAAGCATAACCACATTCCTCGAGAAGCTAAACCTCCCTTCTGTGACCTCATCAGAATTAGAGAACCTTAACCGCCCCTTTTCCAACTCGGAAATTATAAAAGCTATACAATCAATGCCAAGCGGGAAATCCCGGGGCCCAGATGGGTTCACATGTGAATATTACCAAACATTCAGCTCCAAACTAGTCCCCTACCTATACTTTGTCTTTACTGCTGCAGCACACAAGGAGGCTTTCCCCCCAGAGATGTTAAAAGCACATATTGTCACCCTCCCTAAATCCAGGAAAAGTCCCGACAGCCCCGCAAACTTTAGACCCATATCGTTCCTTAATGTAGACGTAAAACTGTACGCCAAACTCCTCTTGCAAAGATTGAAAGGGGTACTGCCCAGACTCATACAACCGGACCAAGTGGGATTTGTACCTGGCTGACAAACATCCAACGCCACAAGAAGAGTCATAACCATTGCGCACTCAGCTGAGCATGGTCGAACACCTTCCCTGCTACTCTCTATAGATGTGGAGAAGGCGTTCAACAGGGTTCATTGGAATTATATGACACTCACCTTAAGCAAATTTAGGCTTCAAGGGACAATCCTATCTGCAACAGTGGCCCTGTACTCTTCCCCATCAGCTCATACAGAGAGTATGCTGTCTAAATCCTTTTCTATCTCAAACTGTTTGAGGCAGGTGTGTCCACTATCCCCAACAATCTTCAATCTAATGATTGAACCTCTGGCAGAAAAAATCTGCTCGGATCCACTAATATCTGGGTTTCTATATAAAGATAGACCCCACACCATCAACTTGTTTGCGGATGACATTATATTGATGTTAACACACCCACTAATGTCACTCCCCAGAGCCCATGCAATTTTGACTGAGTTCAGCCAACTTTCATATTATAAAGTCAATCATTCAATATCGCTAATTTTAAACCTTGGTATCCCCAAAACAATGGCCCTCAATCTCAAAGCTGATCTCCTGTACACCTGGGTTGAAAAAGGTATAACATATCTTGACATTACAATCACTCCCTTATGTACCTCCCTAGAAGAAGCTAACTACAAACCACTACTTGCTAAACTGGATAAGCAACTCAGAAAGTTAGCACAAGTTGAACCTTCCTGGGTGGGAAGGCATGCAGTTTACAAGATAATGATCTTCCCCCAAATACTTTACCTATTCAGAACTTTACCCCCCCTTAAAACAAGCACATCTAAAGGCATTACATTCCACACTTAAGCAATTCATATGGCAGGGTAAGAAAGCACATTGCTCCCATATGTATCTAACCAAACACAGAACAACAGGAGGTATGGGTATGGTGGATCTTAAAAATTTTCATACAGAGGTCCACGCAGACCACCTAAAACACTGGTTCAACCAGCCAGCCGAATCACTATGGATAGACATTGAGATCTCTACCTAAAAGAAACACTCCTCATGCTGGGAGAGATTAGTGACAAATTCAAACTCCCCCAAACCTCATATTTTAACTTAAGCCACATCCACAGGTTTCTGTCCCCCTCTTCCCCCCAAAATTAGAAATACACCCTAAGATCTGGCAACATTACACAAACCCACTAAAAATAACTAGAGGCACATCTTTAATATATAACTTACTACAAGGCAAAATGATCTTTCACAAAACAAAAAACATTCAAAAATGGGAAATGGACTTGAACTCCTCCTTCTCTGATGCTCAGTGGAATGAAGCTATTAAATCTATATATATTTGATAAATATACTCATGAAAGACGTGGCGCTCACTCATTTAGCATACTAATAAATAATAATTACTTAGTGATTGATCAGTCACACTCTTAAGTGATTAGTTCAAATAAATAACAATAGTATTAAAATTGTAAAGATATTGAAAAATATTGAAAATGTAAAAAGTCCAATATAGTTGTGATCAAATTAATCCCTTTCTTGGAAAGAAGATTAGATAGTCCATCCACCAAGTGAGAAAAAGGTGCCTTCCAAACAGTAAATCTTCTAGGTAAATTCAGTGCTCCACCCTTATTCGTGTTTACACTATATGCACTCATCAGAAATATAAAAAATATGCGCCTTTTTCTTTAAATCATATATGGAACAGATCCTCCTTTGCAGACTAGTACTGTATAAACCATGATGCTCAAAACTTCCATCAAATCTTTGATGTTAGATTCAGGCAATTCGTACTCATAGAAAAACAAATGGACAGCCTCATAGCACAACTTGGTTTAATGGAATAAAATAAACATAACATAAAATTGCCAACTCACGTTTTACAATGCTGGATGCCAGCACCAGCATGAACAGCCTTAGGAAATAAATGCCGGCTCCTGCTCCTAGTTGCACGGCGTGCGTTCCAACCAACAGAACCAATGTAACCGGATATGACGTCAAGCGGAAGCGGATGTGACCTCAATGCATTTCGTGATCAAGCACGTCATCAGGAAGTACATCTATTAAATCTATATATACAATTACTCACTGTGTCAATCACTGGGAGCTAGCTATGAAAATCGTACACAGGTGGTACCTCACTCCCTATAGGCTAGCAAAGATATTCAGAGCTAGCTCTCCAGAGTTCTGGCGTCAATGTGGCACCTCGGGAACTATCCTTCATATTTTCTGGACTTGCAATAGTATTTGCAGCTTCTGGCGAAGAATCTTTCAATCAATTTTGGAAGTAACTGGCATAATTATCTCCATTAATCCTGCATTGGCGCTACTAAATTTGGGTATCGAACGGATTCCTTCCCCCTTTCAGGGAATAGTCGCCAATATATTATTAGCTGCCAAGTTAGTACTCACTAGATATTGGAAACGAGATTCAGGCCCTAACCTCTCAGAAGCTGTGAATGCTATCCAGCAACGTTATTTGTACAAACACTCATTGATTCCACATGTAAGCTCCGGTCATGTTTTTGAGCATATATGGAGACACTGGGTTTCTTTATATTCTACCAGGACCCAGGTTTCGTCCACACCCCATCCTCATGTCTCTCTAGGTTCCCCTCCTTAAATATGCTACCATATAACTAATGTATGTACAGGGAGTGCAGAATTATTAGGCACGTTGTATTTTTGAGGAATAATTGTATTATTGAACAACAACCATGTTCTCAATGATTCCAAAAACTCATTAATATCAAAGCTGATCGAAACTATAATTACTCAAAAACCTTAGTAACTCTTGTACCAACAACAAGTTATTATGTTAATAAGGAGTTTTTATGTTGCACGGATTATTAAGACGTGAGGGACATGTATGTAATCAATATACCATCGTATAAATTCCTCCCCTTGGATCTCTCTGTACTCCTACCCCACACCTGCTTTGGACCCAGGACCATCTTATATTTCTTTGGGTCACAGAGGTATATACGAGTTTTTGTACTGGCCTCGAATGTACACCTTAGTTACTCACAAACATGTTTATTGCAACGACCTATCGTAAGTGTCGAAGACTCTCCAATCCCGGACTTAGAGCAAAGGTTATAGATCACTCATGATTGAACCGTCGATTATTATATAA
>BLSH010355839.1:497095-508975 GCA_018402905.1 Glandirana rugosa | reverse complement strand
CAGTTCTTACCTTGGCCATGTCTCTGAGTATTGCACACCTTGTGCTTTTGGGCACTCCAGTGATGTTGCAGCTCTGAAATATGGCAAAACTGGTGGCAAGTGGCATCTTGGCAGCTGTACGCTTGACTTTTCTCAGTTCACGGGCAGTTATTTTGTGCCTTGGTTTTTCCACACGCTTCTTGCGACCCTGTTGGCTATTTTGAATGAAACGCTTGATTGTTCGATGATCACGCTTCAGAAGCTTGGCAATTTTAAGAGTGCTGCATCCCTCTGCAAGATATCTCACTATTTTTGACTTTTTGGAGCCTGTCAAGTCCTTCTTTTGACCCATTTTGCCAAAGGAAAGGAAGTTGCCTAATAATTATGCACACCTGATATAGGGTGTTGATGTCATTAAACCACACCCCTTCTCATTACTGAGATGCACATCACCTAATATGCTTAATTGGTAGTAGGCTTTCGAGCCTATACAGCTTGGTGTAAGACAACATGCATGAAGAGGATGATGTGGTCAAAATACTCATTTGCCTAATAACTTGTAACTTCACCAAATTTATGAGCCTGGTTCTTATATTTTTCTTTTTCATACATGTAAAATAAAAACACAATTTTTATTATAATGCCTTTCTGCAGTCCAAAAAAGGTAAATGTGATCTAACCACCACCACACTGACAAACCTCCATCCCTATTATACATATGTAAAATATATATAAAAAATTGAGAGAGATCAAAAAGAGAGAAAGTGGGACTTTAAATGAGGGATGTCACTGCAGACAAGGGTTGCATAAAATATATATAAAATATTTTATTAAACAAATACAAGTACATTATGGACATTCCACAGTTAAGGGATATATAGTACATAATAAGTAGGAAGGTGATATACCATATGCAAAGTAACCCAGTCATATAGATATACACATAGACCATACACATGTATAACATTTGACTTGATAACATTTCAGTAAAAACGTTTTAAACACAGGCCAGTAAAATTGAAGAATAATAAGCCGATCTTGTCAGGACACCCTAAAAACTCTACACGTTTCATGGCTCTCTACCATTCATCAGGAGTTAGGTGCATATGCAAGACTATAAATACAAAAATGTAAATTAGTTGCTATCCTCTAAAGGGGAAAAAAGGCTGTTGGGGAGCAAGGGATCTATACTCACAAGACAGCTAAAAGTGCCCAGTTGATATCAGGTAAATATTTTATATATATTTTATGCAACCCTTGTCTGCAGTGACATCCCTCATTTAAAGTCCCACTTTCTCTCTTTTTGTTCTCTCCGCATTTCTGCAGTCCTTGTTTAAATCTGAAACCTAAGTTCATCATGTGTTAAGCTGGTATGGTAGAATTACTTTTGGATGGAGTAAAGAGGGTTAAGACCAGGGACGTCATCCTTTTCCTTTTTTTTCTGCCCAGCCAATCTCTGACCTTGAAGAAGCATGCATATAGCATACCTGGTATGCACCAGGTTGTGCCTCCTTCCTTCTTTTTTAACCATCTTTTTTTTCTATTGCAGGTACGATACTTTCAACCCCAAAGCAAGGTAATTACAATGTTCAGAATAAAAGGTATACTGTATTTGGAGGGTATAGGTTTAGTTAAAATGTTACCACTGCATACAGAAAATAAATATTTAAGTGCGCAAATGCAAATTCAAACCTTCCTGAAAGTCCTGAATCCAAGGAAAAATCCGAAGAGGATACCGCAACCACCCTTCATCTCTCACTAACCAATAGTCAGGGAGGTTCCACAGTAATAGGATGTATAATTGGCTGAATGATCAGACAGAGGGTAGCTGTAACTTGAACTTTACTAAACAGGTGCAGAGAAAATTATTTAAACAGGATCAAGATTGCTAAATAATTTGCATACGGTACAAAAAAAAAGGTAAACAGATTATGAACACCGAAGGGCTCATAAGAGCAATGTCTCTGTGATTCAATAAGGGCAATCGGTGACAGTATAACACTGTCTCTTAAAGGCTCTGTAGCCACAAATACTAGAGAATGACCACTATTTCAATAAACAGTACAGTACATAACAAGCTACTTGTGCTTAGCAACTGCATCTCTCTCAGAGAAGTCCAGGGTAGGTTTGGGCACACAAGGGAACACCTAGAGCGATCTCAGGGCTGGCAATGCAGGTTAGCAGCTGAAGGAGTCCAAGAGCTAGTATCAGAATCAGGTGACTGGAGACACAGGGCCACCCCATTTGAGGTGCAGTGCTATACTAATAAGTGGAATAGTGCTTCCTGCAGTGGCTGGCTCTTTTGTAGAAGCTACATGTTATTGGTCTCCTGCCTGGCTGCCAACATGCCAGGACTAACAGTGGAGAACCATACACTTGACCACAAATCACAAGCCCAGTCATGTCTGCCTCATCAACTGCATTCTCTCTGAGCAGTAGAGGGCAGAAAACAGAGAAAGATACACAATATTGTCAAAAGTAGTGGGGCGCCTGCCTTTACACACACATAAACTTTAATGACACGTCTTAGTCCATAGGGTTCAATAATGAGTTGCCCACCCTTTGCAGCTATAACAGCTTCAACTCTTCTGGGAAGGCTGTCCACAAGATTTAGAAGTGTGTCCATGGAAATGTTTGAGCATTCTTCCAGAAGTGCATTTGTGAGGTCAGGCACTGATGTGGACGAGAAGACCTGGTTCGCAGTCTCCACTCTAATTAATCCCAAAGGTGTTTTATCGGGTAGAGGTCAGGACTCTGTCTAGGCCAGTCAAGTTCCCCCACTGGTGCACATGTTGGAACAGGAAGGGGCCATCCCCAAGCTGTTCCTACAAAGTTGTGAGCATGAAATTGTCCAACATGTCTTGGTATGCTGATACCTAAAGAGTTCCCTTCACTGGAACTAAGGGGCCACACCATAATCCCCCCTCCACCAAATGATTTGGACCAGTGCACAATAGGGTGATGCCTAGAAAAAGTAAATTTCAATGTGCCAATCCCAGCATTCCAAAATACTTTCAGTTCCAACCCCCGGGTGGAGGGTTCTCCTGGACTGGATGATGGGGAACATCTTTGGGCCACCGAAAAGCAGGTTTAACACTTTCCTTTGTGAGTGTGTTTTATTTTTAACAATTACTGAATCAAAGTTACAGTGTAATTACCTTTACTATCAGGTGTGCTGTGTGCCTTGTTGTTTTCTTTACAAGCACGTTTATAGACTAGAATTAAAATGATGTGTGAATTGCATATTCCCCAATACTGTAATCTGATATTGTCACATTTCTATTCTGCAGCCATATTACCATTACCATGGATTCCGCAGCAGTAGAGAAGAGGTAATATGCAAATTACAATGGTTACATTGGATAAGCAAAAAAACTGTTATAAAGTTTACAAGGACACTCAAGAATAATACAACTGCAAACATTAGCATTATTTTCCTGATCCAAATTACTCATTGATAAAAGGACAAAGATAAAATAATACAATGTGAGTTTGTGTAATGCATATATCTCATCCAGAACAGCAAGCAAACTTAGGGTCTAAGTACACAAAGAGGTTGGTACCAGGTTGTTTATAAGGCAAGAAGCAAGGTTAGAGTCAGAAGGCACGCCAAGATCAATAATGGAGAATCCAAAGTTTAAAGTAGGTCACAAGGCAAGCCAGGTTATAAAGGGAAGGCAGTAAAGAAGGTCTTCTTTCAGGTCGCTGGTAAATTACCATCCAGTAACTCTTAGTACAAGGCCTGAGCCTTAAATAGGCTTTTTGGCAACAAGGACATGATGTGTGTACTTGACCCTATACACAGAGGTGCATGCCACAAACACTTGTAACCACCTGCACCAGCTCCAACGTTGGCTAGCGGGAACATCCTGGCATTAGCCAACATTACTTTTAGCTTTGTTTAGAGATAAAAGGCTTAGATCTCCTCTGAGGTTATTTTGTTGTCTGTGTCTCCAATGGGAAGATGTATCCTCCATTCTTGTTCTAGTGACGGGTTCTTCCTAGGACAGGAGGTGAAGAGATATCTCTCTGACAAGGACAGAGACAGCAACATAAGTCAATTTATTTAGCAGAGTGAGAAGGCATCTGTCATGTCTTTATTGCGCATTGTGTTTTCCTGTCCCAATGACAATAGAACTCTGATTTCTTGTATTGATGTCACTTGTACAGGAAGTGAGGGGAGGACAAAGGAAGCAATAAAAACTTGATGCAGAGTCGGGACTGTCAAAAACTGTAAAAAAAAGTTGAGCTCCGGTTATAAGCTTTTTGACTTACAGAGAATAATATAATAATTATGTTTGGTTGAAGCTATAGTTCAAAAGCTTCTACACATTCTAAGGTTACCCTTACCATTAGGCTTGTGCAATTTGTTTTGTTCCGAATTTCGTTTTTACCGAATTTTTCAAAATTTGCCAATTGGGATGAATTCTGAATTTCTGAATTTTTCCAAATTTTCGTTCTTCTGATTTGGAATTTCAGAAATTTGCGGTCTTTCAGCAATTACGGTAATTTGGAAATTTGCAGTAATTTGGCAATTGCAGTAATTTACCGTAAATCTGCAATCAGAATAGCCAAAACACGGAAATTCGGAAATCCGAAAATAAGAAAGAACATTTGAAATAATAACTAACTAATAAATAACTATTAAATTACAGGTATTGGAATTTCCTTGAAAATATGGCTGTTAGTGATAAATTTCATATTTAAGTTCACTAACAGCCAAATTTCAAATTCCAATACCTATAATTTAATAGATATTTATTATTATTTCAAATGTTCTTTCTTATCTCTGAATTTCCGAATTGCAGAGGTCAAAGCCAAGTAGGGGGCTGAAAGTGAGATGCGGATAGCCTGTGAAAGAAAGCTAAACCATGTACTCTGTGCATAGCAAACCTAAAATCTGCACTCTGTATCTAGTGCATTCCTCAACCCTGCTCTCTGTACACAGCGCACCACTGAACTCTGCACTCTGTATGCCATGTATATATGCCAGTTTGTAGCCCCTAAACCCTGAACATAGCGTACTCTTTGAACTCTGTATGTAACACACTCCTGAACTCCCCACTCTGTACGCTGCATATTCCTGAACTCTGCACTCTATACATAGAGCACTCCTAAACTCAGCATTCTTGGTATACAAAACACAAGATACAAAAAAAGAGGGCAACCATAATGCTGATGGCAGCCTGTGATGAAATTGTGTTTGACACCTCTGGCTTAGGATAGAAAAATGTATTTGACGCAGAATCAATTGGACATATTTTGGAAAGATCTCTCAAAAGGAAAAAAGAGAGAAAAATAAACCCAACAAAATATAAAACTTCCAGCATTGTGAATGTCACCCTGTTTCAAGTTGTTAATGCCATCTTTTATTCTATTTGCAGACATATGGGTCTGACAACAGTGACAGTAGAGAAGAGGTAATAAGCTAACAGCAATGCTTAAACTGGATAAGAAAACTACATGATTTGAAGTGTTAAATATGCTTGAATAATTGTACTTTGAAAATGTGGATTATTCATACAATACAAATGCAAGGTTATTGCAAGCCTCTCTGGTCTACTCGGGAGGTTCTGCTAATATCTTAGAAAATATGCTATTTATGGAAGGGAGATAGGATGACCAGATTTTATCAACTCAATCTCTAAAACTGTCAATACAGGTCCAACCTCCATGCTCTTGAAGCAGACACTGAAGGATGGAAGGCAGGCCCTTTGACTGTCAAAACTGTTGCATGTGCATAGTGCCTGACCTAAAAATACACTTAGTGAGGAACTCCCAGTGTGAGTGTAGATCTATAAGGCTTTTACCTGCAACCAAGAGTCAGCCTGCACTGTTAGCTTTGCGGACATTAAGATAAACAAATTTTCCAGGAAAAATCTTTCAGTTCACGTTAGGTCTGATATTTACAGTACGTTAGTAAAGTCTTTTAAATCAGTTGCAAGTGCTTATTCCATATTATTCTATTATAAAGGAAGGAAGGAGATGTTTAAACTATGAAAATATTTTTTTTTACAATATTTACTTGTTTTGCACACCTATAAAGGGACAAGACTTTCATGAAGTCAGTCCTGGAACAAAGGATGAAGGCATCTGTGTAAGGCCTGCATGACTGAATTTGGAGAGGCAAGGGGGTAGCAATAGTTAAACAATTATCTGAACAATAATGGAATTGGGGTGGGACATGTACCTGATTGGTTGAAGGAAGGATGAGGAGGAGCTGGAAGAGGGTCTACGGAGAGAGAAAGTTCCAGCTTCAGATGCAGTTAGCGATGTTGGATCAGCTTTCCAACTCACCAACCCTGTTTGATTCTTTTTGAGATATTACTTATTGCACTTACAATATAGGGTATAATTTTTGCTTCCTAAATTGTCACTGCAGCCTGCAAGGTATTAGAGTCTTTAATGAACGGCATCTGCAGTTAACATTCAATTGAGATCGGGGAGCCATCGCAGGTATGAAATCCGAGGGGCAATGGGTCATATGAAGACACATTTGATATCTGCAGTTGTGATAGTAATGTCCCTGAGGCAGTGTCATGTGGCTGGCAGTTTAGGGTGCAGATAATAGTTTATTTGCTATAAGATGACCTTCAAAGACATTGATCCCAGTTCCGCGTTAATACATTAACTTTACAAGGATGTTTTATGGCTTTGTATATAATAAATTGGCTGATGTGGCCACCAAATCCACCCTTGGTATCAGTTACCTTAATTGGTAGAGATTGGATTTTTGGTTGGCCCCGGTGACCCCAGAACATATACAAAACCTTTGTCATAAGATTTGTGTTTGTACATCTGAATGGACTTTTCTAAGTGTGTAAAATACAGAGGACAGTGAAAAATGAAGTAATGAAAGTAGGAAGAATGGCATGGAAGAAAGTAAAGTGGAAAGGAAGGTGTGGAAGCAAGTAAGGAAGGTGAGAAAGAAAGTAAGGGAGGTAGTGATGAAATTAGGGAATGAAGTGTTGTAGGAAGTGAGAAGGTGTGGAGGATAGAAAGAAAGGTGAGGAAGGAAGTGAGGTAAACTTGGAGAGAGGTGAGGAAGGTGTGGATGAAAGTGTGGAAGATAGAGACGAAGGTGTGGAGGGAAGCAAGGAGAAGAAAGTGTGGTGCGCAATAAGGAGAAGTAAGTGTAGAGGGAAATGAGGAGAAGGAAGTGTGGAGGGAAATGAGAAAGATAGGGAGGAAGTTGTGAAAGGAAGTAAGAAAGACATCAGTAGAGTGAGGAAGGTAAGTAGGCAGGTATGAAAGTGTGGAAGGTAGAGTGAAAGGTGTGGAGGGAAGTGAGAAGTGCAAAATGTTAAGGTGAAGAAGATAGGGAGGAAGGTGTGGAAGGAGGCAAGGAAGACATAGGCAGAGTAAGGTAGAGGAAGGTGTGAAAAAAGTCCTTCCCAGGGGGACTGCAGGGCAGTGGAGCTCCCTCTGTCAACTTCCTTCTTTCCTTCTTCCTCCAGCCTGGAGGCAGAGCCCCCCCTCCACAGGGTCCCCTCCCAGGCTACTCAACAGCTTCCCCACTCCATTTTCCACCTGGCCACAACCAACTGCTGCCCAGGCTCCACCATATTTAAGGGCTGATTCAGCCACCCTCTCAGGCCTCCTTCATGGGTTTGCCAGATTCCCATAAATATGCAGAACAGAGCCTCCTGGCCTCCACCCACTAGCTTCCAGAAACTTCTCCAGGCTTCTAGAACCAGTGGGAGGTACCAGAGGCCTCACCTGTAGAGCCCTCTAGCTTAACCACTTCAATACTATGCACTTAGAACACTTTACTACCAGACCAATTTTCAGTTTTCAGTGCTGTTGCGCTTTGAATGAGAATTGCGCGGTCGTGCAATGCTGTACCCAAACAAAGTTTTTATCATTTTGTTCCCACAAATAGAGCTTTCCTTTGGTGGTATTTGATCACCCCTGCGGTTTTTATTTTTTGCGCTACAAATAAAAAAAGACCAAAAATTTTGAAAAAAAAAAAAATTCTCTATTTTTGTCACAAAACTTTGTAAATAAGTAAATTTTCTCCATCACTGGTGGGCACTGATGAGGCTACACTGACGGGCACTGATGTGGCAGTACTGATTGGCACTGATGAGGCGGCACTGATGAGGTGGCACTGATGATGAGGCACTTATATGCAGCGATGATGAGCACTGTTAGGCGGCACCGATAAGCAGCACTGACGGGTACTGAGAGGTGGCACTGATATACAGCACTGATGGGCACTGATATGCAGCACTGACGGACACTGCTAAGCGGCACTGATGGGCACTAATAGACAGCACTGATTGGCACTCAGGCGGCACTGGGCACTGATAGGTGGCACTGATGGGCACTGATAGGTGGGCACTGGTAGGTGGCAAATGGTGGGCACTGATGTGTGGCACTGGTATGCATTGATAGGGGCACTGGTGGGCATATACATTAATAGGGGCTCATTCCCTGGTGGTCTAGGGTGGCATCTGAAGGTGGCACTGAGTGAAGGTGGACCTGAGTACTTAGTCACTTACCTGGTGGTCTAGGGGGGTCTCCCTGGTGGTCCAGATTGGCTCCCTGGTGGTCCCTGGTCGGCTCTCTGGTGGTCCTGGGTGGGCACATCCCTGGGCAGGCTCCCTGGTGCTCTAGGGTGGCGATCCGAGGGAGGGCTGTGCTGATAAATCATCAGCACAAACCCTCCCTGTCAGGAGAGCAGCCGATCGGCTCTCCCCTCATCAGGTCTGCAGACCTGAGTACAGGAAAGCCGATAAACGGCTTTCCTGTATTACACTGTGACCAGCCGTGATTGGTCACGGCTGGTCACATGGTAAAGTGCTTCAGATCGAAGCACTTTACCGAGATCGGCATTGCGGGGGGTCAGACTGACCCCCACACCACCGATCGCTGCGTGATCGCCCCCCCCCCGGGCGCGCAGTGGCTTGTTATCCTGAGGACGTCATATGACGTCCAGTCAGGATAACTCAGCCACTTCCCGGCCGTCATTCTGCATACGGCGGTCGGGAAGTGGTTAACCTACATAACCCAACCCAATTACAGACTCACGCAACTATTATGAGTCATGAAAACAAATTTATCTACACTAGTCTAGCACCAGAGGGTGCTACAGAAGGAAGTTAGGACAGCTGTCTGGAATGGAGATAAATGAGCAAGGTAGAGAAGAAAGTGTGTAAGGAAGTGAGGATGGTAGTCAGGGAGACATAGGCTGAACTGAAGACAATAGTCAAGTAGATATGGATGTGTACCACCCTCTAGAGTGTGCTAGAAATAGTGTAGGTTGTATTAGAATATGTCAATTCTAGTTAGCTCACGGCTAAGCTGTGAATCTGGGTCAGGGTTCAGTAAGTCAGGGCTGGACGACTCATCCTGAAAACTCCTCTGGTGCCGCCCCCTATTTCTGGGACATTGGGGAATATTCTAGAGCTAGTGGGTGGAGATTAGTAGGAGCTGCCTGGAATATGTATGAGGCCTCGTCCAATCCCCAGTAGTGGACTGGCAGGGGACAGAACTTACTTCATAAATAGGCATGAGCCAAGCAGGCAGGGCAGTCAGGTGGAAGATGGACCACACACCACAAGGGGCTACGAGTTCCTGCCTGTAAAGGGCCATTGCTAAAAATCTGAGAAAAACCTATCAGGTCAAATAACTGTGATTCAACTGGAGTCAGCAAGCAAGTGTCTGCAGGAGGAGGGTAAAGGAGACTGTATATAGACTGTGTATATGAAGATGTCCTTGACATTGCTGCTAAAGTCAAGTGGGCATTCCATAACCTCCCATCCCTATCCAAGTTATTAACCCTAGATAAATAACAAAAAGAAAGTTACAGACTTTTCTCTGACTCTGGAATGCCTGTGAAAATTTGGTGTGCCTGGCTGCGCAGAAGTGGGGGATCCAGTACATCTGTGGGTCCTTAGAGGTTGTGTTACAAATGGAAGAGAGGAAGCTGGCATGGGGGTGAAAAGAAGTGAGAATTGTAGTCAGAGAGATGTGGAAGGTAAGATGAAGGTGTGAAATGAAGTTAGGAAAGAGTAAAAGCAAGCAAGTGAGAAGTGTAGGTAGGGAGGCATGGAAGGACATAAGGTAGAAAAGGTGGTGGTGTGGATGAAAGTATCAAAAGTTTGCAAAGAAGGGACAAAAATAGGTCAGGATGTGCGGACAAAGGTGAAAATATTCAGCCAAAGTAGAGTGGCAACGTTTTTTAAAATGTCAATGTATGTATATTCGCAATTTTAAAAGCTGCAACACAACTGATTTGCAGTAAAGCAAGCAATCTCCCAATGGTAATATAATTGTGTAGCTAGTGTCTTTTCCTGAACACAATTAAATTGGTATTAAAGCCAAAGCCAAAAATGTAATATGTTGCAGCTTACCAATCTTTAGATGTGGTGGCTGAATTCATTTTATTTTTTCAAGTTTTTACCCTGTTTTTCACCTGATGTTCCTATACTCTGTTCCAACAGAGACATCTTTGGACAACAGTATTGTCAGTCTGGGGGAAGGGAGTGTTTGATGCATTAGCAGATTTACATACACTAACACATTGAAGCCAAACTCCAGCTAACAGTTTTTAAGAAGTTACAGAAAGTGTTTTTTTCCTTTCAAGATAAAGATTTTACTTTAGCTTTAACTTTAACCCCTTGTCATTTTACAGTAAGACGGAAGCCCTACTATTTTGGGAAAACATCATGTGATGTCTTCCCAAGATCGCGCCTCATACATGCTCCACAGGCCATACTTCGGCTCACAGCGGATGACAGATTAGTGAACCAGCCCACTGTTGGTAGCATGTGATTGCTGTGACCAATTACAGCAGATCACATGACAATTGTACACAATGAATGGCTTTGATTAATGTCATTCATTGTGTACTATTGTGTTGATCGTTGTGATTGGTCACAGTGATCACATGGAACAGGCAGGGCCAGTCACAGCCCATCTGTACCATATGATTATCTGTGGCCAGTCACAGTTAATCACAAAATAGACACTTAGGACTCCCCTGAAAAAATGATAAAAATTTTATTTGGTTACAGTGTTGTATGACCGCACAATTGTAATTTAAAGTGTGACAGCAATGAAAGCTGAAAATTGGCCTGGACAGGAAAGGGGTAAACGTGTCCAGTATTAATAGAAAAAGTGCCTCAATTGTTTGGAATAAACCGTACCATCATCTAATATTTATGTAAGACTAAAGGGGAGGCCTAAGTCCCATTAGCAAACTTATTAGACCAAAATGGGGGAGGAGCATGGACTTTCACGGTACCAATAAATAACAAGCAAATATTATAAAAAATATATATAGCGATTTATTAGATAGATATTAGTATACACAAAATTGATTACAAACAATGGTTACAACCATAAGACATGTTTACACTAATAATGTGGACTCCAATGATGCAATGAAGGATAGGAGTCGGAGTGTTGACCATAACTTCTACCGGTTTCACAGAAAAAAACGATTCTTCAGGAGGGGTCAAAGTGATCTACAAAAAATAAATAGGTCATAACAAACAGTATATACTAAGATATCATATGGTACAATACAATATTATTCTTGATATGGGACATAAAAGTAGGTTTTTGGATCACTATGCTGCTTACCCAGATAAGTCCACAGTGGTCCAGATATCCCTATCTGAGACGCAGGCACCTTCCCCCTATGGGGGACATGGGAGGCAGCCAGGGCAAGGTTAACTAAAAAAATATATATATATAAATATGTGTAAATATATCAATGTATGGAAGCAAAGGATTAAAGGAAAGGGAGGGGAATGGAGAAAAAAGTGGGTAGGCAGGGAAAAGGGGAAAAAAAGAAAGGAGCCAGTTGTGAGGCTGAGGATAGGAAGTAACGTAGTAACCTCAGGTGTAATAATCACATTTGTACAGAATACCAACATTGGTAACAAACAT
>BLSH010355839.1:461462-482997 GCA_018402905.1 Glandirana rugosa | reverse complement strand
GGGACTGCCCTAACAGGGGAAGGGAAGCGATCACAGCCCTTCCCCCCTCACAGAACGGAGGTCCGTGTTTACTTACACGGACCTCCGTTCTTTCACTCCGGGGGGGGGGCATCGTGGGTGGCCGGCGGAGATCGAATCCGCCGCTCCCTGGCCCTACCCAAACACAGTGAGTGTGCGGGCGCGCCCACTGTGCGCGGTCTCGCAGCCGCCGTCATATGACGGCGATTTGCGCAGAGAAGCCACTCTGTCGCCGTCAATTGCCAACCAGCAGTCGGCAAGCGGTTAATCTCCTCTTCTCAAGAGAAAACAAATTCAGTTCCTCTAATCTTTCCTCATAGCTGAGCTCCTCCATGCCTCTTATTAGTTTGGTTGCCCTTCTCTGCACTTTCTTCAGTTCCCCGATATCCTTTTTGAGAACTGGTGCCCAAAACTGAACTGCATATTCCAGATGAGGTCTTACTAATGATTTGTAAAGGGGCAAAATAATGTCTCTATCTCTGGAGTCCATACCTCTCTTAATACAAGTAAGGGTTTTGCTTGCTTTGGAAACCGCAGCTTGGCATTGCATGCCATTATTAAGCTTATGATCTACCAAAACCCCCAGATCCTTCTCTACTATGGATTCCCCCAGTTGTACTCCCCCTAGTATGTACAATGCATGCATATTCTTAGCCCCCAAATGCATAACTTTACTTTGTTTAATGTTTACTTTGTCAACATTAAACCTCATTTGCCACACAGTCGCCCAATTAGACAGTGCATTGAGGTCGGCTTGTAAGTTGGAGACATCCTGCAAGGAAGTTATTCCACTGCATAGCTTAATGTCATCGGCAAACACTGAAATGGTACTTTTAATCCCAGACCCTATATCATTTATAAATATATTGAAAAATAAGGGTCCCAACACTGAACCTAGGGGTACACCACTGATAACCTTAGACCATTCAGAATAAGAATCATTAACCACTACTTTCTGAATTCAGTCTTTTAGCCAGTTTTCTATTCATTTACAAACTGATCTTTCCAAGCCTGTAGACTTTACCTTACACATTAGCCGTGTGTGGGGAACGGTGTCAAATGCCTTTGCAAAGTCCAAGTATACCACGTCCACAGCCACCCCTCTGTCCAAGGTTTTACTTACCTCCTCATAAAAAGAAATCAGGTTTGTTTGACAATTTCTGTCTTTCATGAATCCATGCTGTCTGTTGCTTAAAACATTTTTTTCCAGTAAGAACTCATCTGTGTGGTCTTTTATTAAACTCTCCAGTATCTTCCTAGCTATAGAAGTTAAACTAACAGGTCTATAGTTACTTGGTAAAGACTTTGATCCCTTTTTAAATATGGGCACCACGCCACTGCAGTGGTACTATTCCAGTCATTAAGGAGTCTCTAAAAATTAGATACAATGGCTTTGAAATTACAGAGCCCAATTCCTTTAGGATCCGTGGATGGATGCCATCTGTTCCAGGTGCTTTTTCTACCCTTATTCTTTCTAAATACTTCTGGACCATTTCACTTTTGAGCCATTGTGGATCATTTGGGGCTGTGTCACTACCACCCCCATTATGGACATGAGCTCCCCCATGCTTCTTTGTATACACAGAGCTGAAGAATGTATTTAACCACTTGCCGACCGCCAACCGCAGGTTGACGGCGACAAGGTGGTTCGTTATCGCAAATCGCCGTCATACGGCGGCGGCTGCGATAACGCGCACTGTGAGCGCGCGCGCGCTGCCGGAGGCGCGCCCGCACGCTCACTGTGTTCGGGGAGGGCCAGGGAGCGGGTGCGGCGGCTTCGATTGCCGCCGGCTACCCGCGATGGCCCCCCCGGAGTGAAAGAACGGAGGTCCGTGTATGTAAACACGGACCTCCATTCTGTGAAGGGGGAAGGGCTGTGATCACAGCCTTCCTGTATACGGAGGCTGTGAGCACTTCCCTTCCCCAGCTAGGGCAGTCCCCCCACAGTTAGAACACACCCAGGGAACACTGTTAACCCTTAGAGTGCCCCCTGCAGGTTAACCCATTCACTGCCAATGGCATTTACACAGTAATCAGTGCATTTTATAGCACTGATCGCTGTATAAATGCCAATGGTCCCAAAAAAGTGTCAAAATGGTCCAACATGTCTGCCTTAATATCGCAGTACCGCTAAAAATCGCAGATCGCCGCCAAAAAATAAAAAAAAAATAAAAACCCCAAAAATGAATTCTCATCATCCGTAAACGCGGCCACTTTTGCGCAAACCAATCAATAAACGCAGATTGCGTTTTTTTTATCGCAAATATGAGGAAGAATATAAATCAGCCAAAAACGGTGAAAAAAATGTTTTTTTATATTTTTTTTTTGGATTTGTATTTTAGCAAAAAGTAGGAAATTTGGTTTTTTTTGCAAAATTGTCACTCTTCTTTTGTTTATAGCGGCGATCAGAAATAACGCAGAGGTGATCAAATACCACCAAAAGAAAGCTCTGTTTGTGGGAAAAAAAGGACGCAAATTTCGTTTGAGTACAACGTTGCACGACCGCGCAATTTTCAGTTAAATCGACGCAGCGCCGAATCGCAAAAAGGGCTCCGGTCCTAAAGCTGGAAATCCTCCGGGGCTGAAGTAGTTAATAAGTTTGCCTTCTCTTTGTCCCCAGTCACCCACTGTAGATTATTTTGTAAAGGGTCTATATGCTCAGACCTGACCTTTTTACTATCAATATATCTGAAGAATTTTTTGGGGTTTGTCCTACTATCTTTTCCAATCCTTTTCAGGAGCAGTGATATTAATAATGCTTAAAGTGAACCAATGAAAATGAAATATTCCTTTAAATAATGTGCCTGGGGGGTCTCCTTAGTCTGCCAGATCCCAGCCCCCCCCCCCCATGTGAATTAGTATTGGGTACATCATACCCCTACTAATTCACCAAAAAGTGTCAAAAAAGAAAAAAAAAAAAACACAGGAGCCAGTTAGGGACAAGTTCTTTATTTAAAAAAAAAAAAAAAACAAAAGTGCCCCCCATTGTAATCCATCATCAATCACGGTGCAACGGACCTGAAAAAAAAAATGGGAGGGCTTCCGCCAATTGAGCTAGCTTTGTTTTGACAGTTTATTTATAGTGAAGGGCAGGGCCACCCGGTGACGTAATTGACTAACCCGCCTCTCTGATGTCACATGACGTCAGAAGGGGGCAGGGTCACCCATACGTTACTGGGTGGCCCCGCCCTTCACTATAAATAAACCGTCAAAACAAAGCAAGCGCAGACAGAGGCAGCCTTCCCATGGAGGAGCTGTGTGCGCCGTCTGCATACTGTGCACTATGGGGCGTTCGGTGGTGCCGAATGTATGCTCGGGCTGAACAGTTCACCCATCCCTAGTGCCTTTCCAAATCATGTCTAATCAACTGAATTTACCACTGGTGGACTCCGATCATGTTGTAGAAACATCTCAACTATTTGTGAGCACTGTGGGCTCAAGGGGCAGCTGCTTTGGGTCTCACAACAATGACTGGGCATGGGGCAGCTGCCCCTTTTGCCCTGCATTAAAGATGGCCCTGTTTGTAGAATTTTGAGGGAAAATAATGAATTCAATCCATTTTGGAATAAGACTGTAACATAACTAAATGTGAATAGTTTCCGGATGCACTATATATATATATATATATATATATATATATATATATATATATATATATATGTATATAGTATCTCACAAAAGTGAGTACACCCCCCCGCACATTTTTGTAAATATTTTATTATATCTTTTCACAAGACAACACTGAAGAAATGACACTTTGCTACAATGTAAAGTAGTGAGTGTGCAGCTTGTATAACAGTGTAAATTTGCTGCCCCCTCAAAATAACTCAACACACAGCCATTAATGTCTAAAACGCTGGCAACAAAAGTGAATACATCCCTAAGTGAAAATGTCCAAGTTGGGCCCAAAGTGTCAATATTTTGTGTGGCCACCATTATTTTCCAGCACTGCCTTAATCCTCTTGGGCATGGAGTTCACCAGAGCTTCACAGGTTGCCACAGGAGTCCTCTTCCACTCCTTCATGACGATATCACGGAGCTGGTGGATGTCAGAGACTTTGCACTCCTCCACCTTCCATTTGAGGATGCCCCACAGAGGCTCAATAGGGTTTAGGTCTGGAGACATGCTTGGCCAGTCCATCACCTTGACCCTCAGCTTCTTTAGCAAGACAGTGGTCGTCTTGTAGGTGTGTTTGGGGTCGTTATCATGTTGGAATATTGCCCTGCGGCCCAGTCTCCAAATGGAAGGGATCATGCTCTACTTCAGTATGTCACAGTACATATTGGCATTTATGGTTCCCTCAATGAACTGTAGCTCCTCAGTGCCAGCAGCACTCATGCAGCCCCAGACCATGACACTCCCACCACCATGCTTGGCTGTAGGCAAGACACACTTGTCTTTGTACTCCTCACCTGGTTACCACCACACACGCTTGACACCATCTGAACCAAATAAGTTTATCTTGGTCTCATCAGACCACAGGACATGGTTCCAGTAATCCATGCCCTTAGTCTGCTTGTCTTCAGCAAACTGTTTGCGGGCTTTCTTGTGCATCATCTTGAGAAGCGGCTTCTTTCTGGGATGACAGCCATGCAGACCAATTTGATTCAGTGTGCGGTGTATGGTCTGAGCACTGACAGGCTGACAGCCCCCCCCCCCCACCCCTTCAACCTCTGCAGTAGTGCTGGCAGCACTCATATGTTTATTTCCCAAAGACAACCTCTGGATATGATGCTGAGCACGCACACTCAACTTCTTTAGTTGAGCATGGCGAGGCCTGTTCGGAGTGGAGCCTGTATTGTTAAACCACTGTATGGTCTTGGCCACCATGCTGCAGCTCAGTTTTAGGGTCTTGGCAATCTTCTTATAGCCTAGGCCAGGGGTAGGCAACCTGCGGCCCTCCAGCTGTTGTGGAACTACATTTCCCATAAGGCATTGCAAGCCTGGCAGTTACAATTACTCCCAGAGGCATGATGGGACTTGTAGTTCTGCAACAGCTGGAGGGCCGCAGGTTGCCTACCCCTGGCCTAGGCCATCTTTATGTAGAGCAACTGTTCTTTTTTAAGATCCTCAGAGAGTTCTTTGCCATGAGGTGCCATGTTGAACCTCCAGTGACCAGTATGAGAGAGTGGAGCGATAACAGCAGATTTAACACACCTGCTCGCCATGCACACCTGGGACCTAGTATCACTAATGAGTCACATGAGACCGGGGAGGGAAAATTACTAATCGGGCCCAATTTGGACATTTTCACTTAGGGGTGTACTCACTTTTGTTGCCAGCAGTTTAGACATTAATGGCTGTGTGTTGAGTTATTTTGAGGGGATTGCAAATTCACACTGTTATACAAGCTGTACACTCACTACTTTACATTGTAGCAAAGTGTCATTTCTTCAGTGTTGTCACATGAAAAGGTATAATAAAAGGTTTTCTGTCTGGGGAAAAAAAACAGACCTAGTGGGTTTTGAGAGGAGTTTTTCAGCTGTAAAAACGCTCTGACACCGGTAAACGTGGCAAAACAGGGCTAACAACCGTTTTTGAGGGTTTCTTGATCCCATAGCTTGTGTTTTCTTGCTAAAAACGCTAACGCTAAAAAAAGCAGCAAAACGCTAACGCAAAAAAAGAAATGGAACAAATCGAAATAATGCAGTTTTTAACGTGGCAAAGCTACTGGAGTTTTAATAATGTCCAGTGTGCATGAGGCCTTACTATTGCTCCCCTCATTTTGTCACAGAGCAGGAAATGAGGAGAAATCTCTGAAGTTGTCACAGACAGCAATATGAACCTAACAAAAGTATGCTTTTACCTTGTCTTTCCAAAAACCCAATAACATGTTCTGCCTGGAAGATGGGCTATAAAAAAAACTGCAAAATTAAAAATTTCATTGAGTTAGTCTGATTGTTAGCTGAAACGTATGTATTTGTATTGCATTTAGGTTTGGAATAACAACGCTGCCCAAAATGCTCAAGAAGTTGCAGATATGTGCACTCAAAAGCACAGTCATCCATCCAAACGGATAATACAGGGTCAGTATTAATAAGAGTATTAGACTGGATCTATATAGAATTGAATTGTATGTAAACCAAATAACAAATATATTATATATTAAAGTGTTACTAAAGCCACAACAGTAAAATCAGTCAGTATATGCAGTAAAGCATGCTTGTTATACTAACCATGGAACCCAAGGGGTTAATACTCTGCATTGTATAAAAAGGCTGTTTAATCCTGTCTTCTCTGATCCTCCCCTTCTTTTACTGTCCCCAATCCATCTGCTGATAGAACAGAGCCTTGGAGGGACTCTGCACATGCTCGGTGTGGTGTGTATTGCTAGAGAGTTTTTTTTTTTGGGAGGATGCATGTGATCAGCACAGGGGCAATCAGCACTGTCCAGACAGAGGGTCAGGAGCCATATGGCCTCATAGGACAGTCATAGGAGAATGGAAACTCCTCCTACAAGCTTTAAAGTGGTTCTAAAAGCAGGAGGTTTTTTATCTTAATGCTTCATATGCATTAAAGTATAGATAAAGGCAAAACTTTTTTTTTTTTTTTTTTTAGTTTTGGATAGAGTGGAGAGGGATTAGAACCCCTGTCAGTTTTCATTGCTGTCTGTGCCCCTGTTGGGGAGATTCACTATCTTCTGTTTACCATTATCATTGAAATTAAAGTAAAAGAAAATCACAAATTGTGGGCTCTCCCTAGAAAAGTAATAGATCGAAAATCTTCCAATGCGGACACTAGTTCTGGTGACCTGGGGGTGGACCAAAGAATCCCATTAAAGTGATACTAAAGCTTTGTTTTTTATTTTTTTTTAAATAACAAACATCATACTTACCTTCCTCTGTGCAGCGGTTTTGTACAGAGTGGCCCCAATCCTCTTTTTCGGGGGTCCTCCAGTGGCGCTCTTGGTTTCTCCTCTTTTTGAGTGACCCGTCTGGGAAATTCATTCACTGGGGTCACCCGTGCGGGCGCACTCCTGAGTCCTGTTTCTGCATCCCTTGACACAGACAGCAAGACTCGGCCCTGCCCCCCAGCCCCTGCGTCACTGGACTTGATTGACAGTAGCAGGAGCCAATGGCTCCCCTGCTATCAATCTATCCAATGAAGAACCGAGACACCGGCTGGAAGTGGAAGGTTTTCCCTGGCACGGGAACTTTTGGGCTCAGGTAAGTAAAAGGGGGGCTCTGGAGGGCAGCTGCAACTGAAAAGGTTTTTCACCTTAATGCATAGAATGCAACCATGAGGGTTTACAACCCCGTTAATTTGTAGGGATTTCCTCTCTCTTCCTGTTTGGCTATGGAACAGGCAGTGAAGGGAAATCACCGCAATGGGATACAGATGGAGACAAAAAATCTTATAGGGGTTATAACCCTCCCTTGCTCTATCCAAAATGGAAAAAAAGTTGTTGTTTTTTTGTTATACTTGTGCAGTGGCATACTACAGCATACACCCGTGAGACGCCGTGTTTACCCACAGGTGTGTGTGTTAATAAAGATTTTTGTGCATTTTTAGTGAAAACTATGATTTGATAAACATTTGCACAACTATTGCAGGGTCTTAAAAAATCAACTGACAGACTGACCTGGGGGTGATTATACTGCGGGACAGAGTGACCTGGGGGGGTGATTATATTGTGGGACAGACTGACCTGGGGAGGATTAAACTGGGAGACAGACTGACCTAGGTGGGATTATATTGGAGAGCAGATTGACCTGGGGGGGATTATACTGGGGGACAGATTGACTTAGGAGGGGTTATACTGAGGGACAGATTGGCCTGGAGGAGGGGAAGGGTTATACCAGGGGACAGATTGACATGGGAGAGAATGATACTGGGGGGACAGACTGACCTTGCTTTGTTTAGTCACGCCCCATAAGCCCCTCCCACCATTAATGCAATTTGACCACACCTGCTGTGCATGCCGCATTGCTCTTCTACTTGGTGTGCCTAAAGGTGCCCCAGATCCAGTGGCGGCTGGTGTTTTTTTTGGGGGGGCAGCAAACAATCCTAAGCTGCAGCCACCCCCCCTCCCCCTTGTCAGGTGGCCACCTGGGTCACAAAGGTCATGGGCGGCATCCCCCACCCCTGGGCCCCACACTTACTCCATCTCGTGGACAGCAGGGCGGGCAGTGTCAGCTTCTCTCTGGACTGCTTGTTGGCTCAGTTCCCGCCTTCTCTCTGCTCTCCTCCGTGCTTCTCCTCCCTCCTCCTCCAGCTAGTCATTTTGATCAGATCTGGTGATTGTGGCCGGGAGGAGATTCAGTGTTACAATAGTGAATATTCATTCGCTATTGTAACACAACTGGGTGGCCTGCCCCCCAAGACCACCCTTTTTTAAAGCCTATTAGAGCCTCTGGCTCTAATTGCGTGCTTCAAAAAAAACTCCCCCCATTGGAATCCACACATCTGGTGTCCCTGCATGTAGATCAGGGGGCCAAACGCATGGATGGGGGGGGCGGCATCCGCGCGCCCCTAGTGGACGGGCCTCCACTGGCCAGATCTTTTACAACCTTAGAAACACCCCTCGTGCAATGAAAACCATGGTCAATCTTCCATATGGTACACTAAGCACACTGCATTTGGTTTTATTTAACCACTCAATGGGTCCCAAATTACAATATTGCACACAGGCCCACTGACTTCATAAAATGCTACTGGTGCAGAAAGTAAAATGAATCGGTGCCTGTCACTTTAACCCCTTCAGCACTAGAGCACTTTTTTCTTTTTTTGCACGCATGGAAAAATCAGCATTTTTGTCCATAAAATTACTTAAACTCCCAGAACATTATATATTTTCTGAAAGCAGAGACACTGTAGAATAATAATAAGAAGAAGAACAAGAAACAATTGTTTTATTTTGCACAATATTTGCACAACTGTTTATCAAACACACATTTTTAGGAAAAAATATAAAAAAATGAGGGGTAGGGAATTCAGAACAACTGCTTTGCAAACTCACAGGCTCCATTCATAGACCTCGGTACAGGTGAAAAACGCCAAAAAGTTTAAGCCAGCAACCTGTAACTTTTTTGCATCCTACAGATAATTAGTCAAGCACATATTGAGGCATAACAACAACGTTTTTTTAGTAACAGAGGCTGCTTTCCAGGGGCAGAGGCCCCAGAGGAGAGAGCTCTGAACAGACCCTCCCAAGCATGTATCTTCTCCCCAGCCACACATTTTAGGTCAGCCTCCTAGGGATTGGTTGAGGTTAGATAAATATTCATAACCCAGTGGCTAACCCTCTTACTCTATTTCTGGAAGCTTATACCAGGGGCAGGCAGGAGAAATCTCTAGAGCAGCAGTTGCCATACATGGTCCATGGACCACTGATGGTCCACAAAAACATTTTGGTGGTTCTGCGATGGAAATTTGAGCCCTAAAAAAATGATAGACTTTATTATTAATGTGACTTACAGTGAAATTTCGATGACTCGAGAGTTTCAGAATACTGCTTGGACATGCCTAGAAACAACAGGGTCACCATACACAGCTGTGGAATTTTATCTGTAGTAGCTGATCTGATTTTTGGTAGCATAATTTATGGACTATGTGGAATGTCACTTCAAAGAAGGTGGGAGGTGGGAATGGAACAAGAATTACTTGACCATAAATGGCAGCTGGGGTGTCATAGCCCAAGAGTGCCCCCCCCCCCCCCATTGATTCAATGTGGCAGTCTTAGCATATGTGAGAGGGAATGTCTCTACCTGGAAGGGGGTGAGGAGGGATGGGCTTGCAAGTGTATACAGTATAATAGAATACAGACCCCTGGCTCTTCCTCTTTGGCTCTTCATCTCTCAGCAGCATGGGAACATAAGGTTTTTCTGTGTATTGTATTTTCATTGCCTTCTTTGTGTGTAACTTCCTCTTTCTGTATTTGTATTTGTCCCTTGGCAACACTGTATTTGCCAGCTGCTTTTAAGGTTTTACCATATACATTATATTTGGTTATGATTGATTACTCAAACGTTTCTTTTCTGAATGACTTAAACTAGATCTTAATTTTTTAGTACAGTTGTCATTGGTTATTGATTTTAATGGTAATAGCTGAAACAGCATTGACTAGATTCTTAAATAGACAAAATGTTGTAATCACTTATTTTATTTATCATTAAGTGAATAAATGAGGTAGGTAGAAATCACCAAAATAGTCCCCAGGGGTTCTGCCGCAAATCAACATTGCAGCGGATGTATACCACCCAATGTTGTTTCCAGTGTTGTTCTCAATGCGCACTGAAGTCAATTCTGTCAGCGCGCATTGATACCCAATGCCTCCTCTGTAGTTCTAGCTCCGGTGAACTCAGAGGGAGGTATCGGGAGTACTACAGAGAGCAGGAGGTGAAGGAGTGAACTTCCAATGGCAGCGCTGATCACAGACTGTGGGAGGGAGCAGCGGTCGCCAATCGTGGACCACTGATGGTCCACGAGAAAATTTTGGTGGCCCCCAGGAGTTCTGCTGCAAATCAACATTGCGGCAAATGTATACTGGCCAATGTTGTTCCCAGTGTTGTGTTCTCAATGCACGCTGACGCTGATACCCAATGCCTCCCCTGTAGTTGCGGCTCCTGTGAAGTCAGCCGGAAGCACCAAGAGTAGTGCAGAGAATGGGAGGTACAGAAGGAAGGGACTTCCAATGATAGTGCTGGTCACAGACTGTGGGAGGGAGCATGGAGCTCCAGAAAATGATTGGATAAGGAGGTGAGATCCAATGATGTGTCTGTGTATGGTACCAGTGTGATGCATAATGCAGTAGGGGTCAGAGAGCTGGAGCATTGTTTATATAAGGCAGCAGTATGATCCAGGGGGAAGGGGGCAGAGAGCCAGAGCATCGTGTGTATAAGGCATGAAAAATTCATGTTAGTGGTCCGCAGGATCCAAAACTGTGTGGTCTGTGAGGTCCGAAAGGTTGGTGATCACTGTCTTAGGCTGACCTGGCCTAGAAAATAAATAGCTTTTCAGCCAGGTACAGCAGAAGCAAAAATGAAATTTAGCCAGCCTAGGGCAGGGCGCTACATTTTCCTCTGCTTTAGGGGATTTAAAGGATTATGCCAATAACATGGAGACAATAACTAACCCCTTACCTGCTTGTGGTGCTTCTTATTGTATTGTGAGATGCTTGTAATCCAAGGTCTACTACTTTTTCTGTTACTCCATTTGTGTATTTTGTATATTTTTAATTTTTATTTATTTATTTATTTGTTGTTAGAGCCATTTGTCACTTCTTGTGGGGAAAACCTCTATTTATCATCGGCTAAAGATCCATGGAAAGACGCAGTTGATGATTGGTTCAGTGAAAAAGAAGCATTTGATTATGGATATGGAGCTAAATCAGAAAATGATGTAACCGGACACTATACTCAGGTAATTACAAAGCATCTGACCAGTTATTGACATGGTATTGTTAGCATTATAAAAGCAAAGAACTGCAAAGATCATTACTTCCTCCTTATGTAAACCTGAGCACTTCAACCTGAGAGGTGTGATAAAAACAAGAGGTCAGATCTGAAATACAGAAAATGTGCAAATCTTGTAAAAGTTGAGCCGAGCTTTTACATGAAAATGATTTGCATATAACTCCAGCTGCATGTATCTTTGGATCTACTGATTCATTTGGGATGTTTTTGGAGAACATTAGCACCCAATAGCTGACCCATTCCAAAATTTTTAAAAAATGGCATGGGGTCCCACCCAAAATCCAGACCAGACCCTTATCCAAGCCTGGGAAGGAGAGGGACAAGCGAACGCCCCCTCCCTCTCTCCTGAACCATACCAGGACACATGGGGGGTGCTTTGGGGAAGGGGCCTGGATGGATTTTGTGGGGGGGGCACAACATTCTTTTTTTATTTTGGCATGGGGTTTCCCTTAAAACTAGACCTTAAAAAGAGCTAAGGGTCTAGTATGGATTTTGGGGGGGACCCCACACCATTTATTTTATTTTGGTGTGGGGTTCCCCTCAAAATCCATACCAGACCTGAAGGGCCTGGTATGGATTTTTGGGGGGATGCAGTTTTTCTTTTTATTATTATTTAATACTGGCACTTGTTTACATTCTGCGGCATTCGAAATTAAATGAAACAAAACTAAAATTTGTGGCATGCATATGTCTAGTAACCATGCAATAAAATCCATACCTGGAGTTCAGCTTTAACTGTGCTTCCACAGCCTAGAGCAGGTCTAGACTGTGCTCTATTGTTCTACTACAGTACAGACATCAGGGAAGACACAGGGGGGCTGATTTACTAAACCTGGAGAGTGCATAATCTGGTGCAGTTCTGCATAGAAATCAGCTTTCAGGTTATTTTGTCAAACCTTAATTGAACAAGTTTAAGTTAGAAGCTGATTGGCTACCATGCACAGCTGCACCAGATTTTGCACTCTCCAGTTTTAGTAAATCAACCCCAGGGAGTGCAGAGTCTGCTCGGCAGGGGTACCCAGATCACAAGACTGGATCTTTTTGCTTGTAAGCCTACACGCTATGGTATTTAATCCATTTACCGTACCAAATGTTTTGCTATATAATGATTTTTATTCCTTTTGTTTCTAATGTATCTTTCTTTTTTAAGGTTGTTTGGTCAGATACTTGGATGATTGGATGTGGTTATCAACACTGTGATAACCTGAAATATTCCAACCTATATGTCTGCCATTACTGTCCAGCGTGAGTTCTAAATGAAAATGTCTGATGTTTGATGTTGTAGCAGAAATGTGGACTCCACACCTTCTGGATAAGCCTTAAAGTGTAATTCTACTTTTGCAGTTAATTTGAGATAACACCTACTTTATATGTCTTACTCGTTCATAACGTATCACAGCATTACTTTAACCACTTCCGGACCGCCCACTGTCCATATATATGTTGGTCCTTTGACGTTAAATACCGTTGTTATGGCAGCAGATAGCTGCCATAACCCCAGTATTTTCTTCAATGGCGGGTGGTCCGCTTTGGGATAAAAGAGGTCTCCGCTGCGGATTCGCCGCAAGATCACTTTTATCAGCGGCAGGAGAGGTGCCCCTCCTCCCGCCGCGCCCCGGTCATCTCCACCGCTTACCGGATCTGTGCTCTCCCCTGTTGGGCAGGAAGTCAAGTGAGGGCATGATAGCCCCCACTCCACTCTATGCCCTTGGAGGACCAGAGTGATGTCAAACGTCACTTCCGCTTTCCGGCCTTAAAGGGACAATTTTAAAAAAAAACTTTTTCTTTTGCTTTTGGCCCCTTTCACAATTATGCGACTTGTCCTGTGACTTTAGACTGCAAAGTTGCATGACAAGTCATTCCTCATGATTTCCAGTGACAACCATTCATATATGTATGACTTCAAGTCGTGCCGACTTTAAAGCAGTCCCTGCACTACTTTGGTCAGACTTTCATGCGAGTTGAGGTCCATAGACTTCAAGTTTGAACAGGCATTCCCTGAAATCCCGTCAAAATTGCGTCAAAATCACGGCAAAATCGCACCCGCAAAATTGCGTCAAAGTCGCACAACTTTAAAGTCGTCACAGTGTGAAAGGGGCCTTAAAGTGTAAATGTAAGGTCTTTTTGACCCCAGATCTCACATTAAAGAGGTCCTGTCATCCTTATTTCTATTACAAGGGATGTTTACATTCCTTGTAATAGGAATAAAAGTGATCCAATTTTTTTTAAAAGGACAATGTAAAAAAAAAAAAAAAAAGTAAATTAAATAAGAAAGAAAAAGTTTCAAGCACCCAGTCCCTCCGAGCTTGCGCACAGAAGCGAACACATATGTAAGTCACACTCACATATGAAAACAGTGTTCAAACCACACAAGTGAGGTATCACCGCAATTGTTAGAGTGAGAGCAATAATTCTAGCACTAGACCTCTTCTGTAACTCTAAACAGGTAACCTGTAGAAAATTGTAAACGTTGCCTATGGAGATTTTTAAGTGCCAAAGTTTGTCGCCATTCCACGAGCGGGAACAATTTTGAAGCATGACATATTGAGTATCAGTTCACTCAACTTAACATTATCTTTCACAATATAGAAAAAAAATGGGCTAACTTTACTGCTTTCTTACGTTTTAATAAAAAAAATTGATTTTGTAAGACCGCTGCACAAATACGGTATGACATTCTCTAGGGTGTCTAAAAAAAAATATATATATATATATATATATATAATGTTTGGGGGTTCTAAGTAATTTTCTAGCAAAAAAAAATAAATAAATGATTTTAACTTGTAAACAACAAGTGTCAAAAATAGGCTTGGTCCTTAAGTGGTTAAAAAAAATGTTGGTTACCTTTTTAGGTGCTTTTTACTTCCTTATGTGCCCTCCTTGCTTTGTAATATTTAGGAGGGAGATGGGAAGCAATGTTAATTCTGTCTGTACTGTGTGCAGTTCTTCATTATCAGCTGTAAACTAGGTTTGAACACTGTCTGTGCTAACAAAGGACTTAAGCCCCGTACACACCGTGTGACGGTCATATGAAAACGGTCGTACGATCATCCGACCGTTAGTATGCGCAATTAGAACAGCCGACGTGCAACGGTCGTACAACATGAGTTGGATGAGCAGACTAGAAAACTTTGGTTGTACAACAAGCGGTCATACGACTGTTGTATCGTGTGTACAGAGAAGTTGGTCCAACAAGTTGTACGTGCAAAACACGCATGCTCAGGAACACTTGGAAGTGTCCGTTTGTGTAAACCTACGTTCCTAATTCACAAATCACATGCACCTGAACTTCCTCTTTATAAGCTCTGTAGCACGTCACTACGTTAGGCTTGGTCGTACGATCGCTTAGTGCATGTCAGTATGCGAAACACAACAGCCAACATACAATTTTGGATGTCCGGTCATACGACCGTCACATCGTGTGTACGAGGCTTAACAAAGAACTAAAAATGTATAAATCACCCACCTGCATTGTATGTTAATGAGGTACAAACTCACTATGTGTGATGACAGAGTTATCTTGAGACTCTCCAGAAATTCCTAGGCCTCGTACACATGATGAGAATATCAGACAAATAATCATCCATTTTTTTTTTTTTTTTTGCATGCTAGTCTCATATCGTAAACAAATAGGCTGCTAGAGTTACAAAAATTCTCATAAGAAAGAATACAACTTCCCACAATGATGTTATGTATTGTGATGGTATCTTTCATTCTTGAGCATGTGCGATCTTGGTCACTTGATTTTTTACAGGAGAATACTGTACTGATTAAACAAAAACATTAGTTCTGGTATCGAATGAGGAAAAAAAATCGTGCTTATCCCTTCGGATAATTTCACATGAACTGTGATGTAGTTATACATAGTTCCCAACTGTCCCTGATTTCGAGGGTCTGTCCCTCTTTTGGAACAAAGTCCCTCTGTCCCTCTTTCCTCCTCATTTGTCCCTCATTTTGGTCTGATCTATATAGTTGTATATAAAATGCACTATTTATCCTTCAAAAAGTGTTTCCCAGTGTTAAACCTTTCATCCAATTTCTAAATTGCTGTATTTGTATGTTTCAAAAGCCAGTATAAAGGAATAGCAGTGGTAAAAAAAAAGCACTTGTGGGTTTAACCACTTGACCTCCGGAAGATTTACTCCCTTTGTGACCAGGCCATTTTTTGCAATACGGCACTGTGTTACTTTAACTGACAATTGCGCGGTCATGCGACACTATACCCAAATTAAATTTATATCAATTTTTTTCATTTAAAAATTTAAAAAATGTAATCTCTTCAGAAATTTGGGCCAATATGCATTTTGCTACAGATTTGTGATAAAAAATCCCAATAAGCATATATTGATTGGTTTGCGCAAAAGTTATAGCATCTACAAACAATGGGATATATACTGGAATTGTATTAATTTATTTGTCTATTACTAGTAATGGAGGTGATCAGTCACTTATAGCGGGACTGTGATATTGTTGCGGACAATCGAACACTGACACTTTTGACACTTTGTGACATTAATAAAGTAATCAGTGATTAAAGGGATAGTTCACCTTTACCACAAAACTGCCTATGCAAATAAGGGGCATCTGTAGATAAAAACAAACTATGCAGCTCTGACTAAAGTTGAATAAAGCCCTTGCTATAGGTGTAGGCCAGGGGTCTCAAACTCACAGCCTTCCAGCTGTTGCAAAACTACAAGTTCCATCATGCTTTTGCCTGTGGGAGTCATGCTTGTAACTGTCAGCCTTGCAATGCCTCATGGGATTTGTAGTTTCGCAACAGCTGGAGGGCCACCAGATTGAGACCCCTGGTGCAGGCCCTTTACATACCTTGTTAAACCTGACTGGAATACTCCCAGGACGTTGCTAAATACTCCTAGGACGTTGCTAAGTGAGGCCCAGTCATCCTCCACCATCACAGGAGCGAGCTCTCAAATGCTGAGCTCAGAGATACTGCATCAGGGCAGAGAAAAGAGTAAGCGAGGAGTTTTGAATCAGAGAAAGAGCTCACTCCTGTGATGGTGAGCAGTGATGACTAGGCCTCACTTAGCAATGTTTTGGGAGTACTTAGCAATGTCCTGGGAGTATTCCAGTCAGGCTTCATAAGGTATGTAAATGGCCTAAACCTATAGAAAGAGTATTAATCAGCAGGTTCAGCAGGTTTTTTGTAAAGGTGAACTATCCTTTTAAAATATGTACTGTCACTGTGCTAATGACACTGGCTGGGAAGGGGTTAAACATCTAGAGCGATCAAAGGGTTAACTGTGTGCTTTACCAGTGTTTATGTGTACTGTGTGAGTTTCTTTTACTAAGGAAAGTCATGGATTTTATTCCCTGCTTTGCCGCAAAAGAAAATCCATTACTTTTCTGCTGATAGGACAGAGCTCTGCCTTGTTTACATAGGAAGACACACAGGACAGGGCTCTGCCTAACGACTGGTGGATTCCAGTTGTCATCCATTGGCCGGCACCATCTGATCGGCATCTGATGTGTATAATCACAGCACAGGCAGGTCACCGACCACACGCATACACGCGTCCCCTACCCGGTAGTGCCGGATCATGTACTTAGTACGTGATCTGCCTCAGCAGGGCCACCTCACTGTTGTACATGTAAGTGATACAGCTGGCAAGTGGTTAACTAATAATTTTTTTGTAGAATTCTCCTTTGAGGGGGCATGGGTGTGTCCTATGCTTACATACTTTTGCTAATAGGTGTCCCTCATTCCCATCTCAGAAAGTTGGGAGGTATGGGTATACTGTGTAAATGGGAACACATAACAAGCATATATTGGGGTTTTCTCAAATTTTACTGCAAACTGAAAATACACTTTATGGGACAAGTCCACTTTTAGTAAACTAAATCTAGAAATCCTCTTGGAGTGAGACTATGGAGACACAGGGTGAAAAAAACTATTGCATGGATAACAGCAATGAAAAAGCTTTATTGATACAAAAGATTTATTAAAAGACAATATCAATACATAAACAGCGGCTATACATGTGACAGCTAGAGCATCTCACAACTGTAAAAATCCAAATGGAAATGGAAAACCCAAAATAACCAAGAATGGATTGGTGGATTCTGGGTTTTCTTATTTGGATTTATATAATTGTAAAATGCTCTATCTGTCACATGTATAGCTGCTGTTTATGTATTGATATTGTCTTTTAATAAATCTTTTGTATCAATAAAGCTTTTTCATTGCTTTTATCCATGAACGTTTTTTCAGCCTGTGCCTCCATAGGCCCACTCCAAGAGGGTTTCTAGATTTACTTTACATTGGAATGATGGCACTTTGTAACACCACGCCATGTTGTATTATATACTTTTAGCAAACATGTCCTTTAATAAATTCCCCAGCCTGCCTTAACAAATACTTATTCCTCGCCATTCCATTGATCCTCACTATTTGGTACGGCTTGACCCCACACAGCCATTCTTCAAAAAACGTCCCCACGACCTCCTCACTAAACGTGAACATGCCGTAAATAGACTTAATGATAATTTAACAGGAACATGTTTGGCACCTTAGCATGAGTAAATTCCCAACACATCACAATATCCGATAACAACATGGCTGTTCATACAAAGCTGTACTTATTATCATTATGAAGCAGGTATTGAGCTCTAGGCAGTCAACTTTGCCTAGGCTTAGGCATATGTTACAAAGATCCCCCCGAAAGCACAGCTGGAAATATACAGGACCCCCCCATACCTGTTCAGAGGCTGCCTGCCCCTTTTCCAGTCCCAAAAGCAAAGCTTTCTCTGAATGGCGCTTGTGCCAAATAGTTAACTTCCTTTCTGTGTTTATAATGCAGCAGGGGAGCCACTTGGTGCGGGAACTAGAAGCAAGTGAAGATGACTGGGGTAGCAGTGTCTACTATAGTGATTTCTAGATTCAAGGGACATCGACCAGTTATGGTATAGGCATTCCTACACTGGTCCAAGCTAGACCAATGCAACTATGGTGAGGGATTTGCTCAAATGTATTGGCTGGATCAACTCCAGTCTAGCCAGGGAATCACATTTTAAGGGATTTTGGTCCACTTTTATTTAAAAGCAAAGTTAAAAAAAATACTCACAGGGCAACCCTTATAGGGGTTCTCATCATCCCCATGACAGAGCATAAATTATTTGGCCTTCTGGTTGTTGCAACTCTGTTCACCTTGGGCTGTAAAGGCTTTTGCCCAGTTACACGCACAGTCTTTTAATATTGCATTAAGGCCACAACCTTGTCAGATCAGGCCATCTCTCCTTGAGGCCAGGTTAGACACTCTCTTAGTGTGATCTACAGGAGACCCTTGACTATAAAGCCTGTGCACTCCTGCACCATCAGGCTGATGGTCTCCAGTAATACATTAGAAGCTTCATCCCTCCTAAAACTCTTGGTAGTCTCTGGACTCCAGAACCCAACTCAAAAGTTACAATATCCACTCATATCAATACCAAAAAACTTTTTGATACACGGCGCCTTATGGACTCTTTTTGGTTATAATGAGGGGGCGGGCACCAACACCTTATTCAAATCACACAAAAAATGCAGCTAGCCCAATAAGTCCAGAGGTCTAGTCCCTGGAGATAAAACGTATAATATGAGAGTGGGGGAGGCAGCGCAATAAAAATTGAATTTAAATTTAAACTTAAAACATGTTTTAAGGGCTATCTCGAGTTAAATACACCACTTAGCTGAATAAACTGTCCTCGGTTTCCCCTATCCAATTATAATACTCTAAGAAGTGGAGAAGGGGGAGACCCTATCCATGCCAACATATAAATAGAATTAGGCATGAGTCATCCTTACCAAACCTCCCTATAACTATGAGTCAGTGGAGATATCTGGCAGCAATTTCAGATCATGTTTGATCCCCATATGCTCCAACCATAAATAGGGCGGAGCCTGTTTATCGAATTGTAACCAAGTGCAAGCTAGTAAGAGCTTGCTATAATTAAACAAGCACAAGCCGCTTTAAAACTGCACATCTTAATTTCAACACATTTCTTAATGCAGGATCCAGAGCCACTCCCACTATTGGTAGAAAACCCCTTTATAACCAACTATCTTCCGTTAATTAAAAACGGAAGATTCACTGGCTCTCTCTCATCTTGCCTTCCACTTACCCCCAAAAGATTTTACGTGCTTAACTTGAGTCTTATCACAAACCTTAATCAAATTTGTGGCTCCACCAGGACGGACTAACACACGTCCTGTGGGAGTAAGTTATATATTTCATTGCATAAGTTTCGATCGGAGGGGTTACCTTGGTTACACCTCCAACCATTTGACCTCATTTCTCTCTTTTTCTCACCTCCTCTTTATCTATCCTAAATCCCTATATCTTCTTCCCTTCCCGATATCCTTCTTTTCCCCCTCTACCTTTTCTATTTCGCACTCCTGATGGCTTACTCAGGACTGGGCATTCAGCCTGATGTTATATCCCACAATGTAAACGGACTGAACATACCGGAAAAAAGACATAAACTACTTAGGGAACTTCACAAAAAGAAACCCAAAATAGTCCTTTTGCAGGAAACACATTTTAAAGATTCACACATCCCCAAAATAACAGATAACTATTTCACTCAAGCATACCACGCGACAAACAAAACCTCCAAAACTAAAGGTGTCTCCATACTTCTGAGTAAAACATCTGCTTTCCAGGTCGAACATCAACATACTGACATCGAAGGCAGATACATCTTCCTTAAAGGTACTATGAATGGGAGACCTTTGACCATCGCTAATGTGTATTTCCCTAACAAAGCTCACATATCCTTTTGCAGACATGTCATAGACGAATTAAAAAGTTTCGCCCAAGGTTGTATAATACTGGGGGGCGATTTCAATATCCCACTTAATCCTATACAAGACACTTCTTCGGGTCAAACGTGTATTACATACAAAATACTCAAAAAAATAAAACTTCATTTGCAATCACTAAGCCTAGTAGACGTATGGAGATCACTACACCCCTCCACCAAAGATTTTACTTTTTACTCGGCTCCTCATAAACGATATACCAGAATAGATCATATCTTCATGTCCCAAAGAGATCTCCCACTGGTAAGCGGTGCCGAAATCGGGAGTATTACACTCTCGGACCATGCTCCCGTATCTCTCTCATTCCTCTCTCCCGATAAAAAGAAGTCAGATTTCAATTGGAGATTGAACGCTGGGCTACTCACAGACCCAGGGGTGCAGAATCGTATTCAAACAGCTCTGACAGACTACTTCACCCTGAACAATACAGCTGATACCTCTCCCCTAATTATCTGGGAGGCACACAAAAGTGTGATCAGAGGAGAATTCATTAAGATTGGGGCGAGGAAGAAGAGAGAAAAGGAGAAACAAATTGACAAAATAATATCTCAGATAAACAACCTTGAAACACAACACAAACACTCACAATCATTATGTACAGAACAGGAACTACTTAAAAAACGAAAAGAGCTTCAAAATATTATTGATAACAAATACAGAAGGGCCTTATACCTGAAAAAAGCGATCTTTTATGAATCAGGCGATAAAAGTGGCAAACTCCTGGCTAGGGCATTAAGAGATTCTCTACACGCAGGGAATATTCACTGTATCAAAGACAAAGCTGGAAATGCCACTCATGACTCAAAGAACATGGCCAAAATGTTTGCTAATTTTTACGCAAAACTTTACAACATACCCATACATACCCATACAACATTTCAAAACGCATTTTTAATCGTTTGTAAAACCGGTACAAGAAACTCAGTACTCACCGTAAAGGTCGAAACAGAAACTATGTCACTTATAAGGGACGCACATCTCTTAGAGAATTACGGGATCGGTCCTCAAACGGTGAAAATAGCGGACTAAGTATTTTCTAGCGAAAAAAGTCCATATTCCGGGAAGACATAAACAATAGTTATTATAAAACTTCGAGAAAAGCAAAAAATTCATCAAGGACAAGACATGTATTACTAACACTCACAAACACAACACAAAGTTCCAACAAATAGACTCTATAATAAAACAGTTAAACAAAGAGGAAAAGAGAGAAGAAGGAGCGGGGTTAGAATTACTTAAGAGGAGACTAGTGTGAAAACACACGGAGGGTCTATTAATCCCCTC
>BLSH010355839.1:439438-457592 GCA_018402905.1 Glandirana rugosa | reverse complement strand
CCAAGCGGCCATTTACCGGGATCCGTGATGCGCCGGGTCTCATAGACCCGGCGGTCACGGATGCTCCCAGGTGCGCGCCCCAGGGGGCGCGCGGGAGCGCGATTGTGGGAGGACGTTATATAACGTCCTCCCACAACAATGGGTGCCACTTGCCGACGTGTAACTACGTTACACGGTCGGCAAGTGGTTAAAGATGGTGATCCATCCCAGACTGATGTACCTTTTTCATGCCCTTCCTATAACATTACCAGACACCTTTTTCAATAACCTAACCCACAAACAAAGAAGCTTTCTCTGGGCTAATAGAAAACCCAGAATCAACCTGAACCTTCTTTATCTGGACAAAACTAAAGGGGGACTCGGAGTACCCAACTATAAAAAATATTACCATGCATCACATTTAACCAGAATCATTGATTGGCATTGTCATCATGAGAATAAAGAGTGGGTTAGGATTGAGAAAGGAGGAACTCACACACCCATTCATTTCCTCCCCTGGTCAAATCCCAGGAATTACCCCCAACTTATTACAGAACACCCCCTGATTTCCACCACGTTAAAGATTTTTCATAAAACTGCGACCCCACATAATCTGTCCTCAACACCAAGCCCACTTTCGTTAATATTGCACAATCCTGATTTCATTCCAGGAACCCATGAAATAAACCTTACCCCGATAAAACCAAATTATCCCTTATTGGTACGACACTGTACAACAAAAAACAAAATCATTACCCAACCCGAAATGAGCCAATTGTTCACTCAGAGACACATAACCCCCTGGCAATATCGCCAAATTCACGATTTTATCCAGAACAACAAAAAAAAGATCTCCTTGTTCAGGAATCTTACAGTCTTTGAAAAGATTTGTTTAGATAAACAAACCACTACTAATTGCACATCTATGGCTTACAAATGGCTAACTCAACCAACATCCGAGAGAATAGATGCTTACAGACTAAGATGGGAAAAGGAGCTTAAAACCCCCATTTCTGTGAAACAATGGGAGAAAGCTGCTATCTTTACCCACAAATGCTCTATCAGTTCAAAACTACAAGAGAATGCATATAAGATACGTACCCAATGGTATACTACCCCAACTAAACTCAAAATCTGGAATGGTCTTCTCTCGGATGTCTGTTGGAGATGTCGCAAAGAAAAAGGCACTTTCCTACATATGTGGTGGGAGTGTGCCCCAGTACAATTGTTCTGGAAACAAATAATATACTGGATAAGACTTATCACTAATACCAACATCACACTAGACGCTGCTTGCTGTCTGTTACACATCACTAACACTTCCATCAGATCATATAAGAAATGCCTTACCAGACACCTGCTCAACGCCGCCAAAAGTCTTATCCCCTTATACTGGAAAACTACAATGATTCCATCAGCCAAAGAGTGGATAGATAAAGTGAATCACATCAAACATATGGAAGAAACGGTTGCAATCAAAAGAGATATGACCGAACAATTCCACACAATCTGGAATCCATGGAACACCTTCACACAATCCAAGACTTATCACAATCTTTTTGTTTAAAGATCCGTAAACTGCTTACTCAATCATATAATCAGTACCCTGATCCGCCCAGAAACATCCCACCCTTTTCTTTTTTTTTTCTTTCTCTCTCTACCTCGCTATTCTTTATTTCCTTTCCTCCCTTCCTTTCCCTACTGCCTGTGTCTGATTTACCGAGCTTAACAATCAGTTTTACAAGATAATGCTCTGACGTCATTCCAACTACATTTATACAGAAATATAAATTGATTTACTTAATATGGTATTCTGACCTGCCGTGGTGGCAGATGCACAGAGTATTAATGTATACTTCTCTTGGTCTTATGTTACTAAGATAGACCTGATATAGTATGTTGTTACAGACTACTGTTCTAACTCTTGCAATAATAAACTTATTGTGAAAAAAAAAAAAAAAAAAAAAAAAAGAACATGTGCCTTATAAACACCATATTGTAAAGTTCCTATTGGTGTCCTCTAAATGAACAATATCACAACACATTTAGTGTATAATGGTCACAAAATGACTCCTTTGACTCCCCACTACCTAAACGGGCGATTGTTACATTGTTATAGGTTGACAAAACTATAAAGGTGCATATCAATGTGCAATCCTATGTAACAAAAAGTGCAAAAGTGCTCAAAAGTGACAATAGTGTAAACCATATGTAAAGAAAATCTTATAGTCTGTAAATTATTGCAATAAATTGTAGATCAAAAATCTTCACAATTTCATGGGCACCATTCTTATGTCAAATTCCATACAAAAATTCTGATGTATAGGTGACTGTTCTAAAACACCCAGTGTGTTCCTCCACCAAGCTCACTAAATGAACTCACCAGGAGGAATGGCTGGTCTCTCTATGAACCAGCAATCTTGTTTCTTTTAACCATTTGCCAAGTCTCCATTGGTCACCGTAAACTCTAATATGATCCGACCATCATATGCAAAGAAAAGGGAAAGAAGCTCCCATAGCGTAAAACCATAATTTTAAAATTTATTGAAGTAAAAACAGGTTACACTCACATGTGCAAAGTGTCCAACCCGGCACTAGGGATTGTTCGCAAAGGCATGTACCCGACCGGCTCTGGCTTGTCTCGGTATCCCACAAGCCGCGAGCACCAATCGTGGATGGCGTGTTCGTCAGAAAACATTCTGACCCAGCCCTACGTACGTTTCGTCAGAACGACGTCTTCACAGGGCAGCCGGTTCATAGAGAGACCAGCCATTCCGTATTATACTGTAGTGTGCCTATTGTAACACGTCAAGTACTTTTTCCGTCGACCTGTACAGTTACTAAAAGGTCTGCTTTAACTTTAAAGTATATCAATATTCATAGATACCAAAATTAACAATTTTGAATTGTAATTATGTTACACTCTTTAGGGGAAATATGGAGAATGACGTCAAAACACCCTACCAAAAAGGAGAGCCATGTTCCAAATGCAAAGGGAAATGTGAAAACAAATTATGTGGTAAGAATTATGTGTGTGTGTGGTTTTTATGTGGCTTTTAAATAAAAGGGCTCATTCAGACATGTGCCCAGGGGGTGGTGAAAGCAAGTGGTTGAGCCTCAGTTTTACTGCCTTCCGTCTGCCCACCTAAACAAGAGCATGCAGCCGCTCAGGGCTGTACACATGCCAAAAATTAAATGCTGTAGTATGTCATTTTTTGTGGGTTGGCATTTTCAGGATTAAAACATAAGGCCTCCTTCTTCACTACCTGTGAAACAACTCTGAAAATCAATCCACCACAGATTGCTTTTTAGTGGGGTGGCAAGGGTTGCCACATGTATGAATGAGTCCCTTTTAGGGGCGTCTAACCTTTTTTCTTTTCTTTTTTCTCTCTTCCATGTTAGCCTATGTGTCCATGCACACATTTAGAGGCAGGGGTTTTGAAGCAGAAAAAAACCACTGCAGTGTTTTGGCAGAAAAAATGCTTGACACATGTAAACACGTCTAATGGAGAATTAATTCACTTTAATGGCCAAAATAAATGATAATTCTGCCCACTGAAATTAATTAATGCCAAACCACTTGATGCGTCCAAATGTGCCTAAAAATTTTGCATTCTGATAACAGCATATAGTTGAGAGTAATGATAGTATTCAGTATATTAGGTAATATAATTGGATTCTGTCTAAAATTTTCCCTCATGTGCTATTCTACTGAGCGCGCCCAAGATGGCTGCTTCACTGTCTGCCCCAGAAGCAGATAAAACATGGTGAGTCCCCAGGGAGAAAAGCGCTATAAGAATTTTATTTCAATTAAATAAAATGAAATGATTGCTTCTTTATATGTTATATAAATAAGAATAGAATAAATACATCAAATAAAAATACACCTAATATCAACAAATGTAGTAACTGCATATATCTTTGCACATAGAATACACAATTTGAATTAAATTAAATTACATTTATTTTTCCTTTATATGCTATATAAATAAATTCATACATACAGTAGATACATAAATAAAAATAAACTAAGTATTATCAGCACATGTAGTAACTGCATATAGAGAAGACACTATGGGGTTGATTTACTAAAACTGGGAGTGCAAAATCTGTGCATGGTAGCCAATCAGCTTCTAACTTCAGCAGTGGCAGATGGTGCTTGCTTGCGCCCTTGCGCCCCAATGAGCATGCCACCACTGAACTTCAGCTTATTATATTAAGTTTTGACAAAAAAACTTGGAAGCTGATTGGTTTCTATGCAGATCTGCACCAGATTTTGCATTCTCCAGCTTCAGTAAATGAAGCACTTTGAAACGTATTACTAACCACCAGACCTTATGCACAACAGCTAATTTATCACGTGTGACCAGTAGATGGCAATAATAAACCCTTCCATTAAAAATTTCCTTTTAAAAACACTTAAATGCTTCCAGGCTACGGGTAGAGTAAGGGAAACATTAAAAAAAATAATAAATAAGTAAATAAATGCATTCCTATTATTCCATACAGATTATACAATCAACTTATATAATAAAATATGACCGACTATAATATGCCAGGGCTCAAAAGAGAAAAACATTTTAAAGAGTTCTCTAGCTGTAGATTTTTTCCTAATCCTCCTGAAAAACCTATTAATGATATGATAAACGTTACTTATTTCATAGGCTATCACATTTATAGACCAAATTTACCAGGTCATTATGTATCGTATAACATAATAACTAATGTGCCCAACTAAATAAATTATTTATTAATTAAAAAATAAATAGATAAAAAAATGTTTATCTATTTTTTTTTTAAGTTGACAAATGGACAAAAATGTACAAAAAATACTCATATTAAACTACACATAACAGTTTAAATTGGACTTTTATAGCATTACTTATTCATGTATTTTTTATTTATGCACTGTAATGATGTCTACCATTGTGTGTCTTTATGTGCGTGAGTGCACAGAGAGAGAAGTACAGTGTCACCTGCAGGTTGAAGAAGTTTGCATGTAGACAAACCTCCAGCATGCATGTGATCACCATGGTTGGCTGTTGTAGTGATCCTATGATTCAGAACCATGCTGGATGGTTCCCAGTTGTTCATCTGGGACCCGCCACTATCAGTGACAGAGTGATCTAAGAACTAGAAGAGTGCATATTTGCACACTCCTAGTTCTTTCTGATACATAGACTAACATTCTCATGACACAGCCAATCAATGGTCAAATGGATGAACTTCAATGGACAGTAGAGGCTCTGGCATTTGCTGTTAAATGACATGAGGTTGACCTCAGTGCCAACAGGGGTAGACTCCATGCAGGGCCTGGGACTAACCAGGAATCAATATGGCTCTGTAGAGGCACAGAGATACGTCTGAAGGTTAAACAGCTCCTATACTGTATATGTAAAATGAAGAACAGAGGGTGCACTAGCCTAGCACATTACCCAAGTGGTATCTTTAATAATGCAAAAAAGGAAGTAGACTCACAAACAACTCAAAGGTAAAAGCATATCAAAGTCCAAAGTATGAGCAAAGCAATCTGGTAATCGAGGCTAGTCCCAGCAAGCCAGAGGGCCTTCCAGATGACTGATGCTTTTCAAAAGGAGATCCCTTCCTCAGAGCCAATCAGTTATGCTTTTACCTTTATAACATTATTAAAGATACCATTTGGGTAATGCGCAAGGCTGGTGAGCCCTCTCTTCTTTGTTCTGCAGTGTCTCTACTGGGTTTCCCCCGAACGCTCAGGGGGCAGCAAAACCTGTGCTTGTATTGAAATGATCAAGAACTTATGATCCATCTTCCACCATTACACAACTCTTGAGCTCAGGAGATTGCTGTTGTTCTTTCTGCTCCTATATATGTACTGTGTATTTAGCAGGTTGCCTGAAGTTTAACTTTAATGTTTTATACCTGTTCATGATGGCAATTACCTATATAATTAAGAACTGCAGAGTATTCATGTACTGCGATCTTAACTTTTTTTTTAATTAACTCTTTGCCCCTTTAGTTGAATAATCAACAGTAGAATTGGCAAAAATGGGCCTAACATTGAGAAGAGGAATCAGATAAGACGTATACAATCAATAGTATTCTAAAAACAAGTGATTTTCTATTAATAGTTTGCTTTAACTCTAGAAACCTTATATTTAACATTTCTACAATAGCAAATATAATGAAAAATCCATATTTGAATCACTTTCAGGTCCTAGGAGTACCAAATTGGATAGCTAAGTCTACATCGGTCTTTTATGCACTTCCCATCCTATGTGTACTGGAACCCAGACACTGTTCTTTATATACATTCATATGGATTAAAGGTAGCCAACCATTTCCCCTCTGTATCATCCTAAACCAAATTTGCCCAGTGTTTTAAACTTCTAAAAGTACTGTCTAGGACAGTGGTTCTCAACTCCGGTCCTCAGGACCCAACAACAGGCCAGATTTTAAGTATTACCTTGGTGAGATGCAGCCTAGAATACTGCAATTACTGAGCAGCAAATGATATCACCTGTGATGTATTTCAGATTTTCTGCAAACCTGGCCTGTTAGTGGGTCCTGAGGACAGGAGTTGAGAACCACTGGTCTAGGAGTTAGCATCACATGTGTACTGCTGTTAAATACATTACCTAAATAAAACCCTTTGAACACCCCTCTGAAACCATTTCCTGCAGGTTAATAAGACCGTGATTTCTCTAACTTACTACAGTTCTAGGCCCTTCCCATTCACTATTCCTTGCCCATCGACAGCACTCATATGAGTCACTTTCATTGGATGGGGATGGCAGATGGCTGGGCTGGGTTTTTAAGTCAAAGGAGTTAAGCTCATAGCAGCAGGGTGCCAACTGTCAGTAAATTTACGAACAGTTTGTAAAATCTGTAATTTCTGCATTTGCCCATGAATGTCCATTACAAAATATAAAAACACACACTGCCACCAGTGCAATGCACTGCACCATTGTTGGGGAAGGTGAGGGGGTAAATACAGCTGGATAATTCCAAGTAACTGGTTACCCCATACTTTGCCTTACCGAGATGTTGCGGTGGTGATTTTTATCTTATAATTTTGTCAACTGAACTAAGTTTCAGAAGAGAGCACAGAAGAAGGCTTTTGGCTAATAAAGAGACAGACAAAAGGTATTTTGTGCTTCCTGCTCTTGAACAGCACTTTGAAAGTCCAGCCCCAGAGCTAAGCCTAATTTTCTCATCATCCTCATTGGATTATAACTTCACTCCTGGCCATATCAATGACAGGTGGACAGGCCTTGGAACAAATTGGAATGTAAAACTTAGATCAGAGGTAACTAGAGAAGGGGCTTTTTGGCTTAAAAATGTAATAGGTGACACCATGGGGTAGAAGCTTGCAAAAAATACTGCTAAAGTTTGAAATGGCTGACAGGTTCATGAATTTGAATGGTAACATTAAAACACCATAGGTGTGCAGGCTTTTGCATTAGGGCGTGTACCCCAAAGCTCAAACACACATGCATGTGTGTGTCTACATATATATGGCCCTGGCATATTGATCTTTCCACAAGTGATTCAGCTTTGCCAGTTTGGTGACAGATTACGACAATTTTGCAATGTATCCATACAAGCCAGCAAAGAAAAAAATTCTTGTGAAACTTTCAAACAGAGTTAATGATTTTTCTGCAAAAGTTGTGCAAATAAAAAAAAATTGGAAGTTCAAACAAAATGAATAAACTCAAAAAAACAATATAACATGTACTTAAGGATATAACATGTACATATGGAGTACACTTTTATAGTAATGTATTCATCTAGAATATTTTTTGTTCTTTTTTGGGAATTCCGAATTCTCTACTTTATAAATTGAAATATCATATAGAACACCAATACCACTGTACCACATCATATTATCATAGTTTAGAAAAAAAAGAGAAACACAGACTTTACTGGTACATATGAGATGACATTTACAATTCATATAGAAATACCAAAGAATAAATAGCAACCAGCAAAAAGGATGCACTTACATATCTCTACACCTCTATCAAAAGATCAAACAATGGATGTGTATTGAAAAAAATATTTACTCTCATCATCTGCATTGAATTCTGAGTTCTGTAGCTGGAATATGAATAACTGGTAGGGATGGGCCAAACACGCCCCGGTTCGGTTTGCACCAGAAAATGCGAACAGGCAAAAAATGTGTGCGAGCATTCGAGCACAGTTAAAGTCTATGGGACCCGAACATTAAAAATCAAAAGTGCTCATTTTGAAGGTTTATATGCAAGTTATTGCCCATAAAAGTGCATGGGGACCTGGGTCCTGCCCTAGGGGACATGTATCAAAGAAAAAAAAAGTTTTTAAATCAATTGTTTTTTCAGGAGCAGTGATTTTAATAATGCTTAATGTGAAACAATAAAAATGAAATATTCCTTTAAATATCATGCCTGGGGGGTCCCTTAGTCTGCCTGTAAAAGGGTGCATCTCTGTGATGTTTAGAACAGAGCAAAATTACATTTCTGAAGGAAAAATTGTAATTTATTATCGCGGCTGTAATGTATTGCCGGCTTCCGGCAATACACAAAAAAGTCACTGAAAAAATTTGCGTGGGGTTGGATTTTAAGGGGAACCCCACACCACAATACAAAAAAATTGACATGGGGTCCCCCCTAAAATCCACACCAGACCCTTATCCGAGCATGCAACGTGATCAGCCAGGATAGGGGGGGATGAGTGAGCTCCTTCCCCCTCTCCTGAACTGTACCAGGCTACATGCCCTTAACATGGGGAGTATGGGTGCTTTTGGGCAGGGGGGCTCTGCAATTCCCACCCCAAAGCACCTTGTCCCCATTTTGATGGGGACAAGAGCCTCTTCTCCACAACCCTGGGCTGTGGTTGTGGGGGTCTGTGGGCAGGGGGCTTATCAGACTCTGGAAGCCCCCTTTAATAAGGGGGCCCCCAGATCCCGACCCCCCCATGTGAATTAGTACCAGGTACATCGTACCCCCACTAATTCACCAAAAGTGTTGAAAAAGAAAAAACAATTAGGGACAAGCACTTTATTAAAATATAAAAAAATAAAAATAAGTGTCACCCATTGTAATCCATCGTCAATCATGGCGAGCGATGGACCCGAAAAAAAAAACAAAAAATAAAAAACTAACAGCTCCTCCTCCATGGGAGGGCTCCCACCGACTGAGCTCTGTTTGTTGTGACACTTTATTTATATGGCAAGATGGGGCCACTCGGTGACGTACGCACATGACCCGCCCCCTCTGACGTCACATGATGTCAGAAGGGGTGGGGTCGCTCACTTATAACGCCGGGGTGACCCCGCCCTGCCATATAAATAAACTGTCATAACAAACAGCGGGCAGACGGCAGAGCCCTCCCATGGAGGAGGAGCTGTGCGCGCCATCTGCGCGCAATGCATTATGGAGCGCTCTGCAGCGGCGAAGTCGCTGCGAATGCCCCATAATGTGCTAAATTCGCCGAACGGGCGGACACCCAATGTTTGGGTTGAACTTACGTTCGACTCGAACTGCAGGCCCATCCCTAATAACTGGTTAATGGCTTACACATGTAGAGCATACTGTAGAGCATACTGTTAATGTAGAGTTAAAGAGGCAAGTGTTATTTGTAGAATAAAAATAATATAATTTTGTCTTGTATAAGAACTGCTGTTTCCTTCTTTATTACTTATTTGTATATATGCTATATTACTAGAATGAATGCCTGTAAACATTCCAAAATCAATAAAGAGAAAAAAGCAAAAAAAAAAAAAATATGGAAATATTTTCTTTGCATGTTGTTGTGGAATAACTATTTCATAAAAAACTATTTTTGAATATTTATAAAGCTAAAATATATATATATAAAATAACAAGGCTCTATAAAAAAAAATAGGTATAGAGGTATGTTAAGGTGTTAAGGTGTGGGTAATGTATTAAATGGAACCACATCCTTATGAATTGTCAATAAGGGATTTGGTTGAGAATGGGCTTTCAAGTTGCCCAATATGCAAACAACTTAGTAAACATAACACACAATTACTAGTAGATCAATTAAAATTCATATATATTTGCATACATGAATTTCATATATATTTGCATACATGAAAATCATATATATTTGCATACATAATGGTACAGGTTTAAAAGGTCTGCGGCTGCCCTGCATAGATCATATCCACAGGAAAAAGGTAGTGTAGTGTGTAGAGCAGGGCCGTCTTTAATATTGATTGGACCCTGGGCAAACATATTCTTGGGGCCCCCCTCCATATAATTTCGCTCTCCACCTGCTCTGAGAGATGCAATAAATAACAGCTAAACTCAAAATCTGTTTACTGAATCAGATCAGGCAGCAATTGCAATTGGTTACCAGAGGTTACAGTGTATCATTACCGCTCACTGATTGGTTGCTAGAGGTTACAGCACACATTAAGGCTCACTGATTATTTGATAGTGGTTAGAGCACATGACTTCTGCTTGTTGATTGGTTGCTAGAGATTACTGTACATCAATACCACTTACTAATTGGTTGCTAGAGGTTACTGCACATTATTACTGCTCACTGATTGGTTGCTAGAGGTTACTGCATATCCTTACCGCTCAATGATTGGTTGAAAGAGGTTAGTGCACACTTTACTGCTCACTGATTGGTTGCTAAAGGCACATCGTCTCCTCACTGCTTGCACACCATGGACTGGGTAAGTGAGGGGACCCATCAATAGACAGAAAACTCCTAGGGATCCAATCTGCTTACCTTTGCAGAACAGGCTGATGTTAGGCTTAATGACCACAGTTGTAGGCAGGACTTGCATAGCATGCCCCCCTTACCTCCCCAGTGGGCAGCATTCAGCAGAGATGATGGTGGATATGACCTCAGGGGAGCATAATATACACATGAATGCCATCTCTATTTACATATCAATGCAGTCAGTTTGTGGCTATTTAAATATTAATACTGCCGCTATTTACATACCAATGCAGGTTATTTACATGTAAACACAGGATCTGCAGGTGAGTCATCTTTACATGACAATAGGGCAAAGCTGGGCAACATTAGTAACAGAACTTCACACTGAGACATTGGGACACAGCACGGGACCAAAACGTCATGAGACAAGGGAATTGAAACTGGGATAGTTGGCAAGTATGAGGCAGATTCTTTGGGCCCCACAACAATGATGGGGCCCAGGGTAGCTGCCCCTTTTGCCCTGCCTTAAAGACGGCCCTGGTGTAGAGGTAGCCATCTTGGCAGAGGAGCAGGGATTTGCTTCCTTACTTCAGAGCAGCCCTCCTGATGACTCTCAATCTCAATAATTAATAAACAAATACTTTTTTTCTAAAGCAGTGAAACATTCCTTGCTAAGTTTTTTTTTTTTATTCATATCTGTACCAAAGCACTTGCATGGTTTTCTTCTCATCAATTCCCGGTCTCAAAGTATCAGTTCCCAAAACATCCTGGTAGGGGAGCATGCACCCTAAGTATTTCACAGCGATGTTCACTGTGTTCAGAAGTGACAGTGACGAGAGGAGGAAGGAGAGGGAACAGGGGAAAAGCTTACCACTGGTGCTCTCAGGTTATTTGGACCCAAGCAGACTCATACATACTGTCTGCAGAGAGCCTGAATGCAAATGGGGCACCATTGAAACCTGTAAGGGAAGGGAGCCACCATAAAACAGCAACAAGTGAACCCACAATGTTACGAGGATAGTGTGAATGCAACCACAGTCTTGAAAGAAAGGCAAGCATGCAAACATGTCTGCAGCACTTTATGCTTTTTTTTAATTTTTTTTTATTTGGGTTTAATAATAATTTAATGGCTTTAATCAAGCAGTAAGAACAGTAGATGTGGAGAAAGCATGGATCCATAAAATCTATGAATCATTAGCAAGGAGATACTTGCACTGCAGGTCCTCAGGTACAGGCTACTCTCCAGCAAGGAGAACAAAACGCAGAACAGGAAAACTTTTTTCAGAAGAAATGTAAGACAAACAGTAAATCTTTATGCGTACTGCTTAGGCACCTAAAATCTCTAGATAGTCACGACAAGATAGCACATCTGTTTTTTTAGTTAAAGAGATACAAAAGTATCGTTTGTTTTTCTTTGAAAATAACAAACATGTTATACTCACCTGCTCTGTGCAGGGGTTTTGCACAGAGCAGCCTGGATTCTCCTCTTCTCGGGTTCCTCGCTGAAGCTCCTGGCCTCTCCCTCCTGTTGAGTGCCCCACAGCAAGAAGCTTGCTATGGGGGTACCCAAGCAAAGCCACAGTTCTATGTGCCCATTCAGACACAGAGCCATGTCCAAATTGGGCCCAAAATGTCAATATTTTGTGTAGCCCCTGTTATTTTCCAGCACTGTCTTAACCTTCTTGGGCATGGAGTTCACCAGAGCTTCACAGGTTGCTATTGGAGTCCTCTTCCACTCCTCCATGATGACATCACTGACCTGGTGGATGTTAGAGACCTTGCGCTCCTCCACCTTCCATTTGAGGATGTCCCATAGATGCTCAATAGGGTTAAGGTCTGGAGACATGCTTGGCCAGTCCATCACCCTTGCCCTCAGCTTCTTTAGCAAGGCAGTGGTCATCTTGGAGGTGTGTGGGGTTGTTATTATGTTGGAATACTGCCCTGCGGCCCAGTCTCCGAAGGGAGGGGATCATGCTCTGCTTCAGTATGTCACAGTACATGGTATTCATGGTTCTTTCAATGAACTGTAGCTTCCCAGTGCCGGCAGCACTCATGCAGCCCCAGACCATGACACTTCCACCACCATGCTTGACTGTAGGCAAGACACACATTTCTTTGTACTCCTCACCTGGTTACCACCACACACGCTTGACACCTTCTGAACTAAATACGTTTATGTTGATCTCATCAGACCAAAGGGCATGTTCCAGTAACCCATGTCTTTAGTCTGCTTGTCCTCAGCAAACTGTTTGCGGGCTTGTGCAACATCTTTAGAAGAGGCTTTCTTCTGGGATGACAACCATGCAGACTAATTTGATGCAGTGTGCGGCGTATGGACTGAACACTGACAGGCTGACCCCCCACCCCTTCAACCTCTCTAGCAATGCTGCTAGCACTCATACGTCTATCTCCCAAGACAACAACCTCTTGATATGATGCTGAGCATGTGCATTCAACTTCTTTGGTCGACCATGGCGAGGCCTGTTCTGAGTGGAACCTGTCCTGCTAAACCACTGTATGGTCTTGGCGACCGTGCTGCAGCTCAGTTTCAGGATCTTGGCAATCTTCTTACAGCCTATGCCATCTTTATGTAGAGCAACTATTTTTTTTTCAGATCCTTAAAGAGTTCTTTGCCATGAGGTTCCATGTTGAACTTCCAGTGACCAGTATGAAAGAGTGAGAGTAATAACACCAAATTTAACACACCTGCTCCCCATTCACACCTGATACCTTGTACCAATAATTGAGTCATGTGACACCAGGGAGGGAAAATGGCTAACTGGGCCCAATTCAGACATTTTCACTTAGGGGTCTACTCACTTTTGTTGCCAGCAGTTTAGACATTAATGGCTGTGTGTTGAGTTATTTTGAGGGGACAGCAAATTTACACTGTTTTACAAGCTGTACACTCACTACTTTACATTGTAGCAAAGTGTCATTTCTTCAGTGTTGTCACTTAAAAAGATATATTAAAATATTTACAAAAATATGAGGAGTGTACTCACGTTTGTGAGATACTGTATCAATGGAGTTAGACCAAAGGTTCACAAAGTATTGCAGCTCCTCTGTCTTTGCCAGATCTTCAACGGCACATTTGTCAAGCTCAACAAGGCTTCTATCAACATTTTGAGATTGGTAGAGCCCTACATCGCTTGGGGATATCCTAATCTGAAGTCTGTGAAGCAGCTCATCTATGAGAGAGGATACATGAAGATCAAGAAGTAGCATATCCCTCTTACTGACAACTCTCTGCTTGAGAAATACCTAGAAAAATGTAACATCATTTGTGTTGAAGATCTGATCCATGAGATCTACACTGTTGGCAAAAACTTCAAGGCAGCAAACAATTTCCACTGGCCCTTCAAATTGCCCTGTCCCAGAGGTGGAATGAAGAAGAAAACCACACACTTTGTAGAAGGTGCAGATGCAGGCAACAAGGAAGACCAGATCAATAGGCTGATAAGGAAGATGAACTAAAAGGTTTTCCATGGATGCTTCCCTGCCCAGTCTGTTAATAATAAAATCTACATACAAAAAAAGATAAAAAACCTTCTGCCTTTACAGTATTTTTACGTTCCAATAAAAATTACATAATTACATAGTCAGGTTGAAAAAAAGATGCAAGTTCATAAAAAAAAAATGAATATCTAAAGGAGATATTGAATGTATGCAATTATAATAAATCAAACAGCAATTTGCATATTGCTTGTTTTATTTCCTTAAAGTGTTACTAAACCCACAACAGTAAAATCTGTCTGTATATGCAGACTATCATGCTTGCTATACTCACTGTGTAACTTAAGCGGTTAATCCTCTGTATTGTGTAAAAAGGCTGTTTGATCTTGTATGGCCAGATACTTCCTTCTTGTCCTGCCTACTATATTACACTCTACAATACTATATTACAGTTAGGCCTTGTTTACACATTTACACAAAGGGGCAGTAAAAATAGGTGGTTGGTCCATGGTAATACCACCCCTCAACCACCCACCTAAAACCTAAAATGATGGCTGCTTGAATTTGCACATATGCCACGTCCACAGCAAATTTTTTACAGTATGTTGCATTTAGCAGGTGGTGCTGCTTGCCAAAAGGGTCCATTGAAGTCAATGGGACAGCAGAGCCAAAACTGCATACCAACCACTTGGCATATGTTTGTGGCACAATACTTCCTCCTGAATGCTTGCAAACTGTTGCACAACCACGCTATGAAAAATGATCCACCACAGATCTCTTTTTAGAGGGTGATGTAAGTCTGCTGCACATGAATGAGGTCTTAGATTTACTTTAATCACTCTAAATTTGAGCAAACCAACATGTTCCAAGCACCACTCTATCATTTTCAGGGAGCAATGTTTCACTTGTAGGGCAGGCTGGTGACATCCCCTTCATGTTCTCTTCCTCGTTGGGTGCCAAGCAAGGGTCACATGAGAGGCCTACTCTGGAGTGGGTTTGCTTTGTGCCAGCTTCCTCAATGTCCTGGGACAAGGCTGATGCTGCCTTGGGGGAATATTCAACCTTAAGGTGGGCATGTACACTGAAACTGCAACTGTTCTCCAGTCAACTCAAGGGTCCCCATGACAATGTACATCTTTCTGTAATCTGCATTTAGGAGGGACATGCTGAGCTCTGTCCACATCCACCTATCTCGCGTTTTCCACTATTACTCCCCAATAGCAGAGTGGCCCCGCCATCCACTCTGCATGGGCTCCACAAGTTCATCAAACTCTTCAACCTCTTTAGAAACATAGAAACATAGAAAAGTGACGACAGAAAAAGACTGAGTAGTCCATCGAGTCTGCCCCTTTTTATTTATTTATTTTTCTTCCCACATTAACCTTGTTGTCTGACTATAGATTTATGTTTATCCCAAGCATGTTTGAAGCCTTTTACTGTTGACTGTCTCACAACCTCTGTTGGTAGTTTATTCCAATCACCAACCACCCTTTCAGTAAAATAATACTTTCTAAGATTAGTTTTGAACTTCCCTCCAGTTAGTTTGAGGTCATGTCCCCGTCTTCTTGATTTTGGTTTCACATTGAAAAGACTGCCCTCCTGAATCTTATTCACCCCCTTGATATATTTAAAGGTTTCAGTCATGTCTCCCCTTTCCCTTCTTTCCTCCAGACTGTACAAATTAAGTTCCTGAAGTCGCTCTTGATATGTTTTATCTCCCAGACCTTTCACCATTTTGGTTACCCGTCTCTGAACTCGTTCTATTTTATCAATATCTTTTTGTAAGTGTGGTCTCCAGAACTGGACACAGTATTCTAAGTGAGGTGTCACTAAATATACCTTCTTTACCTCTGCATGGGATGAAAACCTCTTCAGTGCAATCTCCCCCCATGACTCTGGGAGACAGACCACTGCTGGAAGGAGTTCTGACAACATCCCCCTCACTAGAGGCCATTCCACCAATAACAGGTACATGCTATCGATAAGCTGGCTACTTGTTAAACTTCCGGTACCTTAGGTAACCACTTGTGTTTTCACACTACTCTAGTTCACACCAATGTCTTTATACCCCAGTGTGTTAAGACCCACTCGATAAACTGTGTGTGCCGGATACTTGCTTTACACCTTTTTCAGTAACTTCAGATCAGGCAAGGACAATGGTTTAATACTTTACTTAAAAAAGTGCAAAATGAACATTCCAAAGTCCAACATACAATAACAGGGTTTTCCTATGCCCCTACTTCCCTATTCCTAACTACAGGCTTATGCTGCCCGGGAATACCTACAAAGGTGAAGTACAGCAATTATAGTCCTTCAGAGGCACTCTCATGCAGATGAGGCATGCTCCAGTGCTGGTGTCTTCGGGGCAAACCCCAGGTTCTGATGCCTTTACATCCCGAAGGTGATGGATGACCTCTTTCTGCTCCTTGCGGGTATTATTCTCTATCTCTCTCCCTCACGGGCCCTGGTTTCAACTTTCTCTCTCTCTTTGACTCTCCAAGGGGAAAAATTTCCAAACCCACTGTCCCATATTTACATATCACAGGTTTAGTGGGCCAGACCCAGAGAAGAACCCACCAAAAGGCCAAAGATCTCGAAAAGGCATTAACTCCTACCCTCCTGGCCGGGACAGCAGCTATCTGGCTATTTCAATCTGCTTACACACAGCACATAGCTAACTACTGCAAGTATTCTGCAGCACATACTTAATAAATAAAAACAAATTATACTAAAGAGGAAAGATTGGTTAATGGTCCTTAAAGTCACCATTATTAAAGCTATCCAACCAAAACATTGTTTCTGTGGCCAAATATTCTGTTAGTTGTCTTAGCCACATTACACCACTTTGGGGATGATAACAGAAACCTGATGCAGAATACCCATCTGAACATCAATCCTAGGCCACAACAACTGGACTGCACTAAACTAGAATGCCATACCTTAGATGGATGCTCACCCACTTTTACACAAATGATGCCTTAAAAGACCCTCAAAACCGCACAAAAAACTGCCACAACAGACAAAACCAAACTACAAATAACAAGATTACAAGTGGACAGATGGGAAGCTCTTTGGACACTAGTGAAGCTGAAAATGCCCCTACCCTGCCTCTCCCTACGGACTGGCTCACAAGACCCTTCTCCTTGAGACCCCATTCAACTATCAGGTCAGAAGACCTTTTCCTCTGTTTCTATTTCCTTAACCATCTAGTTTCCAGGGACGCCTTAACACTGTCATGCGACACTATGCTTATGTTCTTTGTCTTTTTTCTCGGGCAATTCTGACATATGGTATTAAAGATGAGGACACAGCTGTATTATTTCTAACAAAAGTAAGGCCCAATGTTATACCAAACTTTTTCTTTGTTTTCAATAGTGTGAATTAAGCCTCGTACATAGAATGAAAATATTGGACGAATGATCATCTGTTTTTTTTTTCATGCTAGTCTCCATATCAAAAATGAAGAGGTTGCTCAATTTGTGAGAATTCTTTTACGATAGAATACAACTTCCGAAGTGATGTAATGTACTGTATTGTATTTTAGGATGAAAACTATACTGATTAAATGAAAATCGTACTATCTGGTATCATACAAGACCGATTTTTGTGTTTGTCACTTCGGATAATTTTGGATGAACTGTCGTGACTGACTCTTGAATAGTGTTGAGCGAACCCGGACTGTAACGTTCGGGTCCGTACCGAACTTTCGGGTGTCCGTGGCACGGACCCGGACCCGGACATTTCAAAAATCGTTCGGGTTCTGGGCTTGCAATGTCAGGCCCAAGCGAGTTGTGATAAGTTCTCAGTCAGTGCTGTCAAGTAGGTTTTAATAGGCTTCACTGTTTGTGTTTTTAGCCAGAACATACTATGGTCTATCATGCTAAAAGTAAATTAGTCATATCAAAAGTAGGATTTTATGTTATGTCATGTAATGTAGTGAAGCCTTCAACATAAGATAGCATTTTCTTAAGAGTGTTTAACTCGTTGGAGAAGTAAAAACTATACCTCTGATCGTACTTTTTTTTTTGTCTACTAGTAAGCAGGTTATAAAAGTAAGATACAT
>BLSH010355839.1:400712-413275 GCA_018402905.1 Glandirana rugosa | reverse complement strand
GTTTCATGATACCTCCAACCATACAGCTATTAATATACATACTCACCTTTCTTTCTTTATGTCTTTCTTTTCCATGCCACTCCACTAAGCTGCTGAAAACTAGTAAATAGAAATAAAATCAAGAAAGCTTTGAGTTGATGTAGTAAAAGCATACAAAGGGCTGAGAAATCACTCTGGACCCCCCACTTTACAGTACCAGGCCAATCAATAAGTACCATTCTGTTACTTGGGAGAAGGCAATTAAGTTACATGTTCTTTCGTAACCAGAAGTACCAGGTATTGTTGGTTTGCTCCTGGGGGCTCACTGGAGTTTCAGGAGAACCAAGGAAAGGCATGTGCTGCTGAGAAGGGGGCAATAAGTCAAAATAAGGTTGCTGTTTTAAATGTGCATTACTGGGTTAAAGCACCTGTTCCTTTTTTATGTATTCTGAAAAGCTTTTAGAAAAATGTTTCCTATGTGCTCCTCTTCCACCAAGCCTTATTTAAAGAGAAAAGGGACATAGGGCAGAGTGGCAATGCTTCTGACAGACCCCATTCCCCACAGATTCACCCCTCTTCTCCTGATATGTGTAAAAACCTGAAAAGGGTTCTATGAAAACATTGCAAAATAAAAATAAAAAATAGTTTGAAGTCCTACTATTTTCAGTTGTTTTGTTCAAAACACAGTGTACAAAGGTAGTAAAATAGTAGGGGTATTCAAATATTATGGAAATAAAAAAAATGGTCTGCCAAACTGTTCATCCTTTAGGCCTTAAACAAAGTCTGTGTAGGTTTACCATTACAAATCCTGACACAAAGATTTTGCTACAACCAGATTAATTTATAATCTGTGTGTTTTAATAATGATTTAGCATTAATCTTTTGTGTTAACGTGTATGTCAATGTCACTAAACATTCACAATATTTCATTAAGCCTATTTTTACAGTACTTACTATGAATAGGTTCATTGCCCACACCCATTATTATATCTAGATCCTTGTAGTATATAAACCATTTCATTTCAAGAAATTCTTGTTTGGCACTCAGCAACAAATGATCGAGGTGATCAAGGTAACTTTCGACCAAAGGTACATTTTCTCCTATAGTAACTGTATTGATTTCATAATATGGTTACATTAACTAATAGGAAGATTGCAATGGGGCATGATATGTTGCCAGTGGATACTAAATTGAATCAGCATTTGCACTTTTTTTTAAGACTGCTATGAAAACAAAATACTTTCTTACAGTTTTTCATGTTGTGAAGACTGGATTGGACAGGTCACACAATTCTCTATTCTCTAAGGGATCTTTTACCAGTAATCACTACATACAAATATGTAATTTTAATATATATATATATATATATATATATATATATATATATATATATATATATATATAGAGAGAGAGAGAGAGAGAGAGAGAGTTACTTGAGTGGTGATATTTGCCTTAAAAAGTTTGGATCAATGTCCCTTGCCCAACACCATATGTCACTCTGTTTAGATACCACCTCTTTCAACACCTCTCTAAAGTTCAGCTGGTTCCATTCTTTCTCCTGCTTTCACTTGGTCCTATTGGCCCACACCCATCTCCTACTACCCTTGACGCATTTTACATTTTCTATTCTTGTTCCATAATCTAATGGCATGTAATTGATGGCACCATCATGGATATTGATTTGTATCTATCTGAGGGTAGACTCTGCCTTGATTAAACAATGGGATGGGCTGAGCTATTGTGTTCTGACAGAGGGACTGCCCCCCCCCCCCGCCACCAGAACACACCTGTCTGTCGATCGGGATACGATCAGCACTCTCAACCAAAAATAGGCCAATTGGCAGACCTTTTTTTTGGTCATGCCCCTTCGACAGATGCCCAATGCTTGGCCAGCTTCTGTCAAACCAGGCGCCTTACACATGGGCCAAATGTCAGATGGTTTCTATTGAACCTGCTGATACCACCCGATTTTTGGCCCGTGTGTACGGGGCTTAAAACTGGAGCACTTAGAATCTGGTGCAGCTGTGCATGGTAGCCAATCAGCTTCTAACTTCAGCTTGTTCAGTTAACCTGGAAGCTGATTGGTTTCTCTGCAGAGCTGTAGCGGATTTTGCATGCTCCGGTTTTAGTAAATAACCTCCAATGTCTGTCTTGTGGGGTAAATACATTTGTTCTGATGCTATTGAGAAGTAACATCAGGGTATAATTAAAGATTCAAGGCATGGATCAGAAGTATTTGGATCTATATAACCTAACCTATATGAGGTCAGGGTTTGCCGCGACCATGGGTTCACGGTGATTCCCCCAGATTTATGAATTAAAAACTTTTTAACAAAAAGTTTGCAGGTTCACCTACAAAAATATATTGCAGTGCAAAAGCCTTTGCCTTGGTTAGCTGAGTTAAAAGAGCCAGTAATTTGAAGGAATGGATAGCCCAGACACCTTACCATAGAATGGAAGCACAGAGAAGCGACACTCAGTAACATGTTTTTTTTATTCAATGTAGAACAAGCATAAAACACTTACATTTAAAATAGGAAGTAACAGCTCCTCTGGAAGTGGGTGAGCCTCTTTAGTGACCCTGCTGTGTTAGCTGTGTGGGAGACCGGTCCTATAGAAACCTCAATGCCGGAAGACAGGAAGCTGGCAAGCCTGTGCAGTGAATCCGTGTGGGGAAGAAAAAGGAACCAGCTTGAACCGCACCGCACCATTCGTAGTGACGTTACTCAAGGGCCAGGAACACAATGCGTTTCCGAGCATGCGCGAACTCCGTACGGAGCATGCGCGCTCCTTTCTCAAGTGTATCATACTTCCGGCTTCCTGTCTTCCAGCATTGGTGTTTCCATAAGACCGGTCTCCCAAACAGCTAGCGCGGCAGGGTCACTAGAGAGACTCACCCACTTCCAGAGGAGCTGTTGCTTCCTATTTTAAATGTAAGTGCTTTATGCTTTTTCTACATTGAATAAAAAAACATTTTACTGAGTGGCGCTTCTCTGTGCTTCCTTTTTCTACATGACACTTGAGCTGACTTCACTCAAGAGAGAAGCCTGTATCAGCCTTCAGTAGTGGCCCAGTTTTATTCTTCCACCTCCTGATCCAGTGTGGATACACCACCCTTTACGCCGTGGATTATAAGTACTGCTGTTTTTTCTATTACTATTGTCCCATGATTATCCCTTGGCGCTTGCTATCACCTTGTTACCCTTACCATAAAATGGTGGGCTTCCGGCAGTGTGTTGGAAATAATAGCGAAAGTTCTGTGCCTCACAAAAGTTTGTAATTAAATAATAGGACTCCTTCCTAAAGACTATGATGTTGTTAACAACAAAATTTGCGAACAACAAACTTCCAGCAAGATTTGTGAAAATGTTGCGAACTGAACCCTGACAGATTCAATGATCCTTACTTGTAAGATGTTATAGGGAAATATTTCATCCTAACTGTTGAAAATCTGTGCTTGGGAATAGACCAGAGAACCACAAGCCACAAGTCTTTTGAGATGAGAATCAAAAAATTGTGTTAATATTAATTGCATTAATTTAATCATGAAAAGTAAATTGATGTTCACTTTTAAATTTCCAATCATGTGCTGATGTTTTTCACATAACTGGATAAATTAAGTGAATATTCACACAATTTTTTGAGTAAGGATTCTCAACACTTTTGGTAAATAAGCCTCCATGTCTTACTCAAAACCAGGGCTGCTGATAAGGCAGTACAGCCAGCCCTCCTGTACTGGGCCTGAGCTCTGTCACTTCAGAAGAGGAGCCCAGGCAGGAGAGGAGAGCCAGCTGTACCGATTTGTGACACAGCAGCTCTGCAAAGGGATCAGTTCTACTTCTACATACTTGTAAAGTGTCTTGATCTGGAGCAGAAGGAGACAGCTACAGAGTCTCTGCCTGTTCTGGGTCCTAAAACTCTCCCTCTGTCTCCCCCTGGCCCATAGTCGCAGTGTTATCTCCTGTCAGCATAATGAATGAGCAGGAAGCTTGCTCCCCCTCCCTCCAACATAGCTAGGCTAGAATGCCAAGCAGTAATTCATAAGGCTGCTTGGTCATTTTATGTTTGAACATTTTGTAAACATATTACACTCCATTTTGTTTAAAACTAGCAGCACAAAGGTGAAATGTCATAATGTAAAGATTAATCAGATTTTGAACCTAGAGTTGTGGCTTTAACTTCTGTGTCCATTGTGTAACAAAACAAATACAGTGAGCGTCTCCAGGATATGGACTCAATATGCTCTAATCCCATAATCTTTCTAGCTACATTAACTGTCATCAGCTAATCAGAGCATGCCTTTGTTTGCCTTCACCTAACTTTTCTTCCAGAACCTTATTTGACTTAATGAAACAGATTCTACATAGATGTATAATGTGCTGAGGGATTATGTTAAAATAATCCAGGTAACATGCACCTTGATTTATCTCTAGTATTACCAAAAAATTCACTTTTTTGTATCTGTAAGAACTACATTACATACCTATATATTATTATATAAAAATGAAATAATTTCTGTAAAAAAACAGATCAACTTATTTGTTGGACTTTGCCATTAGGTTTCATTTAACTTCAATAGATCAAGCTGGTCCAAATGAACTATTCCTTGCGCCACCAACATGCAAACATGTGCTACCTTTCAGTGCTGTATGAATTGTGTACAGTATCAGCTTTTATATTAAAATGTCAGATCAGTGCTGTGATCTGGTGGCGGTGCAGGGACTATTTGTCCCGTTCCCAGAACAAATCAATTCACAGGAAACCTTGCATTTTTATCATTGAATTTAAAGTTGCCTCTGATTAGTTGAGGTGAAGATATGTTAAGAGGATATTATTAATATAATTTATTAATAATATAATATATTATTATACAGAATTTATATAGCGCAAACAGTTTGAATAGTGCTTTACAAAATAAAGGAAGACAATACAGCAACAATACAATTCAATACAAGAGATTTAGGAGAGCCCTGCTCATGGAAGCCAACAATATAATAGGGAGGGGCAAGTGGAACAAAAGGTAATAACTGTGAGGGATGAACTGATGGGAGAAATAAAAGATTCAGTTGTTAGATGAAAGCAAGATAGGCTTCCCTGAACGGATACGTTTTCAGAGATTGCCTATAAGTCAATAGAAAAGGAGCCAAACAGATCGGGGTAGGGAGTTCCAAAGGATGGGAGGATCTCTGGAGAAGTCCTGGAGATAAGCATGGGCGGAGGAGACAAGGGAGCTAGAGAGCTGAAGGTCTTGGGAGGAGTGGAGAGTACGGTTTGGGTGATATTCAGAGATACGATCGGTGATGTAGCTCAGGGTAGAAGTGTACATGGATTTGTATGTTGTTATTAATATATTGAATTTTATTTGTTGGGCAATGAGAAGCTAGTGGAGGGATTGGCAGAGAGGGGTGGCAGACACTGAGCAGTTGGTAAGGTTCATGAAGTTGGTAAGAATGAGTCTGGCAGCAGCATTAAAGATAGACTGAAGAGTGGATAGCCTACGAAGAGATAGGTCTATGACAAGAGTTACAATAGTGGAGTTGAGAGATAAGTTGCTTAGTGGTTTCAACGGTTAAAAAGTGCATTTTTTGGAGATGTTATGGAGGTAAAGTCTACAATAATTGGACAGTAATTGGATTTGGGGCTGAAAAACAAGATAGACTCCAGGATTACACCTAGTACCCTGGCATGGGCGGAAGGACTGATAGTTGTATTATTGATCTTGAAGAAAATGTCAGGGGAGGGGGCACAGGCAGGGGGGATATTATGAGCTCAGTTTTAGAAAGAGTAAATTCATGGAAGTGGTGTGACATCAATACAGATTTGTCAATTAATAAGTTAGTAATGCGAGAGGAAACTGAAGGGGTAAGGTGGGGAGTAGAGAGAAAGATTTGGGTGCCATCAGCATAGAAATGGTACTGGAAGCCGTGGGAGTTTATCAAGTGACCAAGGTTGGAGATACAGATGGAGAAGAGGAGGGGTCCGAGGACAGAACCTTGGGGGACACCTATGGAAAGAGGAAGTAGAGAGGAGTAGACAGAGTTGTAGGTAACACTGAAGGAGCGCTTTGATTAGTAGAACCAGGAAAGAGCAGAGTCTTAAAGGCCAAGACAGTGGAGTTTTTTGAGGAAGAGGGGATGGTCAACAGTATAAAAGGCCATCAGTTACCCCTACAACACTTTTACACACAGAGTAAAAACAAGGAACAAGGTAAAATAAATTAAAAGTAATGTCAATACATGCTTTGGAGGAGTAGAGGGAGATTTGGGAGAAACACTTGAAATGTTAGCCCATGGGCGTGGCCCCTGTTACTCCTATGCACATCAGAATAGATCTGAACCAGGAAAAAATAACTTAGCTTGCCATGGACACAGGTAACATTGAATAGATTTTCCTCCAGTGTGTGAAGTGCTGGTGCATAAATTTGTTCAAGCTATGACACCAAAGTGAAGTGAATGTTACTGCAAATGGGACTCCTGAACATTTACGAAATGTTGGGCAATATGTCATATTTACTTGGAATTCCTTCTCTAATATGACACCCAGGTAGTGGTGCATGGCGCCACTTACATGAAGTGTTGTAAGACACTTTGGGTTGATTTACTAAAACTGGAGAGTGCAAAATCTGCAGTGCAGCTCTGCATAGAAACCAACCAGCTGCAATTGAACAAGCTGAAGCTAAAAGCTGATTGGCTACCATGCACAGCTGCACCAGATTGTGCACTCTCCCAGTTTAGTAAATCCACCCATTTGTATATCTGTGTCTGTAGCAGTTCTTTGCTAAGAACTAGGCCAGAAGGCCTAGCATTGACATAAACTATGCTGAATTTTTTTCTTCGGTGATGTCATTCAGCCTGAGGCAGTGCAGGGGTGAGAAAAGCTTTCCCCTCCCCTGTTGGATGCTACTGCAGCCTTTGAAAAATAGTTATACCTATCTTTTTTTTAGTTGTCCTTAATGGTCCTCTGCCTTTTGTTACCTTCAGCATTGGGGGCATTATAATGAAACTATAACCACTGTGTTCTAATTACATAATCAAACCATCTTTGTTGCCCTGAAGGCTAGGACAGGTGCTAATTGTTTGAATGTGGCCAAAATTAGACAACAGATACTGTCATTGGCGGTACGCCACCAAAAACAGCATTTCCAGGAGAGCAAAGACACTGCTAACCTCGTCTCTTTCTCTGTCCCTGCTTCCTCAATGCGAATGAGATTTTGCAGCATTTTGGCCAGTGAGGGAGTAACACCATAGAAGCAGGAGAGTGTTCCATTTAAAAAATGTCTCTGCTGGGCTGCCGTAAGCAAAGGGCATAGACCTTAGGTGACTGCAGGTGTCATTTGTTGTCAAATTGCTGTGGTAAAAACTAAAAAATTGCATTTTACATGGGTGATAGGTGACGTTGAAGGAACCCTTCCACTATTTAGGGATGCTTGCTCCGGTTTCCCTGTAATGATTTTGCCTTGTATAAACACATAAACAGTAATCATATATTGACCCCTGCAAGGCCTATACCTGTATATTACACATCAATAATTAATTCAAAACACTGATTTATTATATTTATTCTGCTTACAGATGAAGTTGCTGACATCCCTTTCATGTTTCTCTTTGTTTTTGATCCTGTGCTTTCAAGAATCTTTTTGTCAGGTAAGTTAATGTTGGTGAACCTCTTGTAAGCAGTTCCTTGTTTGTAATCCTTGTTTGTAATAATTGATGGGTTGTAGCTGTAGCTTCAAATAGGGTGATTGCATGTGTTTTTTACTCATGCAAAGAACACTCCAAATGACTACTCGGTATATGTTGCCAAATTAGTTGACAATGGCATTAAGTTGTAATATCATCAATCTATAGTGTGTATCCCAGTAGTACCCTGTGCAGCCTTGTTTAAATTATGCCGCTAGAAAGGAAAGGCAGGATTTATGATTAACTGCTAATTTTGGTTTCATCCATGGTTCAGTGTCATTTCATCCAAATGTTCTTGAATATCCTATTTTCATGGTCCTACTATAGATATTCCACGCTATCCATTGTATGCATTCCTCATTGTCTGGTATCCATCCCTCCTCCATAGACATTCCTCATTCGCCAGTTTCCATGCCTCCTCAATTGATATTTATTATACACCAGTGTCCATGTCCCCTCTGTAACCAGTTCTCACTCAAGTGTCCATGCCACCTAAATAGACTTTATTTATACTCCAGTATCCAGGTCTGTGTATCAATTCCTCATTTGTCCTTCTTAAGTGTCAATGCCACCTCAATAGACTATTATTTATACACATTGGTGTGCACAGCCTATCTATTGCATTAGGGTGTGCACCCCAAAGCTCAAGCACAGCAACAGAGGCAGTGGCTAGGGGTGTACACTTACCACGGTTGCAACACACAGGCATGGCAGAAATTAGTTTTTTCCAATTATTTTTTAGATATAATTTTATCTATTTATTTACATTTTAACTGACCTGTGTGTGTGTGTGTGTGGGGGGGGGGGGTCTGGGTTAAATATCAGGGGTCTAAACAGATTTTTAAAAATCAGATGTTTTTATATTTCAGAACACATTTAAGACACAGAAATGGACTAAGAAAATTAACCAGTCCCTATCTTTGCAGCCTCAGCTGCACAGATGAATAAATAGGAAGGGCTCACAGACTTCCCATTCATTCACAAACTGACACATAGTGAACATAGTTTATTATGCTTCTGAGATGAATCGACTCAGGAGCAATCTGTACTGATCGTTCACAGTGTTCTTTCAGAAAAGTAAGGGGCTCTCCATCCTGTAACACCCCCCCCCCCTGTGCCCATAGCAGCTGCCAGTGGGAAAGGAGAGGAAGGAAGAGGAAGGAAGCCAGCAATGCTGGAAAGGAAAGGGACAATTGGGGGCCTGGATGGTAGGTGTATGGGGACACAGATGCTACAACTGACCCCCCTGCAGTGCGGCCATTTGAAGGAAGAAGTGGAGAAACTAGCAGTGCTGCAGGGGGAGGAACAAGAGGATCTTTGTCTGCAACAAGGCACAGGCCCATATTTTTTATAATGATATGGCCTGGTACAGGAGCACTGGCTGTACTGCCATGGACTGTGCAGTGGTGTTGCAAAGTGTTTTTGTGCATCCTGTTTTGACATTTTATTTGACTTTTAAGATAATGAAGTGTAATGTGAAAAAAAACACCTTACATACTATACTATCAAACTGTTACTATACTGTTATAAAACATACACACTATACTATCAAACTGTTATTATATTATTACAAAACATACAAACAATACTATCATGTTTTGTCACTGGCCAATTTTAACAAGTTGAGATGGCACCTTTCTAATATAGGGTGTCCAATATTTTTTTTCTACAAGGTAAAGGTTGTTCAAAGGTATTGACCTGTTCTTTATAATTATCCTTGTTATTAGGATGTTTTGAAAGCAGGTGTTAAATATGTAGCTAGAAAGAGTAAGATTCTAGCCAATCACCTTTTCGTAATGTTTCCACCTGATCGGACATGATAGATACGTTTGGTGTGGATTTACTAGGTGTTCCAGTTGTTCTTTTCTGGGGGGTCTTAGGAGAGTAAAGTAATGTGGCATGGATACTATTTTTGAATTGAAAACAATTATAAGTTACAATAAGTCATGACACTCATTACATGATATATTTTGATCGGTGATATACAGTATCTCACAAAAGTGAGTACACCCCTTACATTTTTGTTAATATATTATTATATATTTTCATGTGACAACACTGAAGAAATGACACTTTGCTACAATGTAAAGTAGTGAGTGTACAGCTTATATAAAAGTGTTAATTTGTTGTCCCCTCAAAATAACTCAACACACAGCCATTAATGTCTAAACCGCTGGCAACAAAAGTACACTCCTAAATGAAAATGTCCAAATTCAGCCCAATTAGCCATTTTCCCTCCCCGATGTCATGTGACTAGTTAGTGTGCTAGGTCTCAGGTACGAATTAGGAGCAGGTGTGTTAAATGTGGTGTTATCACTCTCACTCTCTCATACTGGTCACTGGAAGTTCAACATGGCAACTCATGGCAAAGAACTCTCCGAGGATCTGGAAAAAAAGAATTGTTGCTCTACATAAAAATGGCCTAGGCTATAAGAAGATTGCCAGGACCCTGAAGCTGAGCTGCAGCACTGTGTCCAAGACCATACAGTGGTTTAACAGGACAGGTTCCACTCAGAACAGGTCTCACTATGGTCGACCAAAGAAGTTGATTGCACACGCTCAGCGTTATATCCAGAGGTTGTCTTTGGGAAATAGACATATGAGTGCTGCCAGCATTGCTGCAGAGGTTGAAGGGGTCAGCCTGTCAGTGCTCAGAGCATACGCCGCACACTGCATCATATTGGTCTGCATGGCTGTCCTCCCAGAAGGAAGCCTCTTCCAAAGATGATGCACAAGAAAGCCCGCAAAACGTTTGCTGAAGACAAGGAGACTAAGGACATGGATCACTGGAACAATGTCCTGTGGTCTGATGAGACCAAGATAAACTTATTTAGTTCAGATGGTGTCAAGCGTGTGTGGCAGCAACCAGATGAGGAGTATAAAGACAAGTGTGTCTTACCTACAGTCAAGCATGGTGGTGGGAGTGTCATAATCTGGGGCTGCATTAATTCTGCCAGCACTGGGGAGCTACAGTTCATTAAGGGAACCACGAATGCCAACATGTACTGTGACATACTGAAGCAGAGCATGATCCGCTCCCTGGGCCGCAGGGCAGTATTCCAACATGATAACGACCCCAAACACATCTTCAAGACGACCACTGCCTTGCTAAAGAAGCTGAGGGCAAAGGTGATGGACTGGCCGAGCATGTCTCCAGACCTAAACCCTATTGAGCATCTGTGGGGCATCCTCAAACAGAAGGTGAAGGAGTCTCTAACATCCACCAGCTCCGTGATGTCGTCATGGAGGAGGGGAAGAGGACTCCAGTGGTAACCTGGTGAACTCCATGCCCAAGAGGGTTAAGGCAATGCTGGAAAATAACGGTGGCCACACAAAATATTGACACTTTGGGCCCAATTTGGGCATTTTCACTTGTACTCACTTTTGTTGCCAGCGGTTTAGACATTAATGGCTATATGTTGAGGTATTTTAAGGGGACAGCAAATTTACACTTTTATACAAGCTGTACACTCACTACTTTACATTGTAGCAAAGTGTCATTTCTTCAGTGTTGTCACATGAAAATTTGAGGGGTGTACTCACTTTTGTGAGATACTGTATGTGTCTTCTCGGTGAGTTCAAACTGCCTGTGGATCTTGTCTAGTCGGCAAATTGTCATACTGTCTGCACAGACTGGGTCTCAAAAGGAATGTCTTTTGCACAAGTTGATATTTGAGATAGAAAGTTACATACAGATTTACAATGACAAACTGAAAAAACGTTTATCATGTGACTTGATCGAAAGTGATGTTGATTTAAATGTTCTAGCATTTAGAGGCTATATCAAAAGAGCAAAGCAAGTAAATATTCTTGATCACGAACAATTAAGCATTTCTTGTTATATGTCTTCCAGGAGGAATTCTATACAAAGTACTCATGTGACAATTTGGACATCAGGTCCTTTATTGTAGACAAACACAATGAACTGAGGAGCATGGTCCAACCACCCCCTGCAAATATGCTAAAGATGGTAATTTTTTTGTTGTTGTTGTTAAAGATCGCACATGACCTTACACTTAGCACATAATTGTAATGGTGAGCAAAAAAATGTGTGTACAAAATGCATAATGGCAAGAGAACTGTTTCTACAAATCTATACAAAACATAATGCAATACATAAAATAATACATAATGCAAATAAGTAATGAAAACAGATCAAAAGTACAGCGCAAAAAGCTAATAAAATCAAAAAACAAATAAACCAATAATAAAATGTCTAAAAGCCCAATAAAATGAACCACAGAGGCCAGATAGCAACAGCACAGATCATCCACATGACACAAAGGAAAATATGACTATCCCTCCACCTTTCAGATGCTTGCTCGCTCACCTTAGCAAATGGACCCCTGAACTAACAGGAAGCCACCAACGCATGTCCCCCAAAGTAACAAGCATGGTGCACTGTAACATCTCCGTTGGACAGGATGGCAGCAGGTGACTTCATCCGAACATAGCTCCTCCCCCTCCTCACAAGTAACGACCGGAAAAAAAATACATTGAATGTAATTTAAAATCTAAAGTGGACCTATAATTAAAATTCAAACTTCATTGGACTCAGTAGGGCACATTTCAGCATTGTTAAGGTCTCTAATGCAACGTAATCTCTGGAATTGTTACGACTTTACACGGGATGACTCAGGTTACTTCAAACTTAAAATTAATATCCAGGTGAAATCTAAAATTTAATGTAAGTTACATAAAAAAAAGGCCAGCAATGAACACTCCTCCCCCTCCTCGATACAAGCCTACTTCAGTGGACGACGGTAGGACAGGTTGCCTCTACAATGTCACGTGGTACGAACAATGAAACCCCCTGTACGCAACCACCGAAGGACAATCAAGTCCCCAGGTAAACGATTCCACTCGCTCGTTCGTAGACTTTCCACCTCCCTATCAGTATAAAA
>BLSH010355839.1:385770-400488 GCA_018402905.1 Glandirana rugosa | reverse complement strand
TCCGACATGTCCGCTGAAATATCGCAGTACCGCTAAAAATCGCAGATCGCCGCCATTACTAGTAAAAAAAAACAAAATAATAAAAACCCCAAAAATGAATTCTCATCATCCGTAAACGCGACCACTTTTGCGCAAACCAATCAATAAACGCCGATTGCGATTTTTTTTATCGCAAATATGATGAAGAATATAAATCGGCCAAAAACGGTGAAAAAAAATGTTTTTTTATATTTTTTTTTTGGATTTGTATTTTAGCAAAAAGTAAGAAATTTGGGTTTTTTTGCAAAATGGTCGCTCTTCTTTTGTTTATAGCGGCGATCAGAAATGACGCAGAGGGGATCAAATACCACCAAAAGAAAGCTCTATTTGTGAGAAAAAAAGGACGCAAATTTCGTTTGGGTACAACATCGCACGACCGCGCAATTGTCAGTTAAAGCGGCGCATCGCCGAATCGCAAAAAGGGCTTCGGTCCTAAAGCAGCCACTCACACAGACACTCAAACCTCTGCTGCATATAGATCAGTAAAAGAAAAATACAAAAGTCTGTGATGCAGAACAGTCATTTTCAAACGTATGTGCTGTGATGTTATGCGAGGCGCTATAATGGACGGGCTATACTTGTCGCCTCGCATGCAATCACTTTGAGATGACTAGTGAGAGTCCGACCCTGCTTTTGCCAGCCACCGTGGCAGAGCTAGTTCTGGCCTGGACTTTCTGGCCCACTCAAACCCCTCTCCACCTGCCTTTAATGAGCAGGAAGAGAGAAGAGGAAAGCTTGATCCTGGATCTCAGAAGGAGAAAGTTAGGTGAGCTCTGTGTAGTAATTTGGACTCAAAGATCAAGGTTTGCACTGTGCTTATGTTTTGTGGGTATCGGGGACAGCCCCACACTGTATACAGAGGAACCTGATTGTTTAGTTTAGCGCCAGCCGGTGAGGTTTTTTTTTCTGTTCTTTTATATGTTCTTGAGCTTTGTAAACCTATAATAATAAAACTGACAAGCCGCCAGATTTTAAAGAAACTGACCTCCATGCTGAATCTTTTCCCTCTGAAGAGTGATCCCCCCAAGCTAATCCCCACATGTGGTGGAGTTCAGCATGGCAGCTTTCAAAAATGGAGGAGATGCTGAAAGCCTTGCTACAGGCGACTGCGGCCCAGCAAGAGACCAACCTCCAGGTCACACAAGCCGCTACAGCAGGAAGAAAGATTCCAGACTATGGCAGCACAAGAGGCAGCTCAACAGGAGGCAATTCAGCAGGTCGTTGCGGCTCAGCAAGAGATGAATCCCCAGTTTATGGAGGCTCTGGTGGAGTTAAAGAAAGGGCCTGCACCTCCCGTGGCAGTGGAACCAAAATTGGTGCGCGCCCCCTACCATCTACAGAAGATGACACCGGCAGATGTTGTAGAGATTTTTTGCTTCATGTTTGCCATATGAGAGGTTCTGCAGGCATCTACGAGGTATTCCCCCTTTGAACTCTTGTATAGTAGACATCCCAGGGGGCTGCTAGATGTCGCAAAAGAGATGAGGGAAAGAGAGGCAGCCCCATATAGAAGCCTCATAGAGTACGTCTCCTTGATGCAGGATCAAATCGCAGCTGTCCTGCACCTTGTACGAGAGCATATGGAGCGAGCCCAGGAAGCCCAGAGAAGGGTTTATAATCGGGGTACCAAAACCCGGACTTTTAACCTCGGAGACAGAGTGCTGGTGCTAGCCCCCACGGTTGAAAGTAAATACCTAGCAAAGTGGCAGGGCCCCTTTGAAATTTGGGAAAGAGTAGGGGAAGTAAACAACAAAGTTTACCAGCCTGGGGAAAGTAAACCGGAGCAGATTTATGATGTTAATCTCCTAAACCCGTGGAAGGACGGAGAGAGTTTTTTTCCAGTGCCCACTCCCCATAAGGACAGGTTACCCCTGATCCCGGATGTCCCCATAACCGAGTCCTTGTCACTGATGCAATAAAACAATGTTAAGGAATTTGTCAGTAAAAATAGAGACTTTTTCTCTTCCTTACACGGATTGAAAACTGTACTACAGCATGACATAATCACGAAACCAGGGGTCCGTGTAAATGTAAAACCCTACTGAACCCTACCCTGTAAAGCCCTACTGAATACCTGAGGCTAGACGAGAGGTGGTGGCGAGAGATAAAAACCATGTTAGAATTAGACGCGATAGAGGAGTCCCACAGTGCCTGGTTGAGCCTTATAGTCCTTTTCCCAAAGCCCAATGGCACTATCCGGTTCTGTAATGATTTCAGGAAGCTGAATGACATGTCTAAGTTTGGCGCATACCCAATGTTCGGGTTGACGAACTTGTGAATAGGTTGGGAAGTGCCTGGTACATAACAACCCTAGACCTAACTAAGGGATACTGGCAGATTCCTCGGAGTTAGCAAAGAAAAAAACAGCCTTCTCTACCCCCGAGGGGTCCTTCCGATACAAACGAATGCCATATTTTCTGCATGGGGTCCGTGCATACTTCCAGAGGATGATGGACAAAACTTTGAGGCCTGCATCAGCCCTATACAGCAGCTTATCTGGATGATGTGGTCATCCACAGCCCAGACTGGGAATCACATCTGCCCAGGGTGCAGGCAGTGGCAGATTTGCTGAGGGCAGCAGGTTTAACAGCCAACCCGAAAAAGTGTGCCATAGGTCTGGAGGAGACCAAATACCTTGGCTATGTTATTGATCGGGGTCTGATCAAGCCCCAGACCAATAAGACTGAGGCTATTCAAAAGTGGCCCCAACAAGAAAGTTTGTGACTCCCTGGGGATTACGGGGATTACAGGGTATTACCGACGCTTTATCCCCGACTTTGCCACCATTGCTATCCCTCTGGCTGATCTAACGAAGGGGAGTGGGTCAGGAATGGTTAAGTGGAATCCCAAAGCCAAGAAAGCCTTCCAGAAGTTGAAGCAAGCCCTTTGTGTACAGCCGGTGCTCGTGACCCTAGACTTCACAAAGGAGTTTGTGGTTCAAACCGATGAGAGATGGTGAGGAGCACCTGGTCGTCTACTTAAGCAGGAAGCTTAATAGGCATGAAATGAATTATGCCATTGTGGAGAAGGAGTGCCTGGCTATCAAGTGGGCCTTAGAGGCCCTAAAATACTACCTGCGGGGAAGGTCATTCAGGCTACACACCGACCATGCCCCCTTTAAATGGATGTGTAACAACTGAGAGAAAAATATACGGGTGACTAGGTGGTTCCTGGCCCTACAGCCTTTTAAGTTCTCAGGGGCTTGAGCAGAGTGGGGGATATGTAACGTTATCTGAGGCGCCATAATGGACAGGCAGTACTTGTTGCCTCGTATGCAATCACTTTGAGGCGACTAGTGCGACTATTGAGAGTCTGACCCGGGTCTTGCCAGCCACTGTGGCAGAGCTGGTTCCAGCCTGGACTTTCTGGTCCACTCAAACCTCTCTCCACCTGCATTTAATGAGCAGGAAGAGAGCAGAGGAGAGCTTGATCTTGGATCTCAGAGGGGGAAAGTTGAGTGAGTTCTGTGTGATAATTTGGACTCAAAGATCAAGGTTTGCGCTGTGCTTATGTTTTGTGGGTGTTGGGGACAGCCCCAAACTGTATAGAGAGGAACCTGATTGTTTAGTTTAGCACCAAACAGCGAGGTTTTGTTTTCTGTTCTTTTATTTGTTTTTGAGCTTTGGAAACCTATTACAATAAACCTGGCAAGCCGCCAGATTTTAAAGAAGCTGACCTCCAAGCTGAGTCTTTTCCCTCTGAAGAGTGATCCCCACAAGCTAATCCCCACAGTGCATATACACACAAAAGCGTGCATACGCAAGTAAGACACTATCCAAGAAAATCTAGATTCATTTTTAAGAGTGTGTATATGTATGCGCGAATACGCACATTTATTAATACAACCCATCTTTGCATTTTTAGGCAGGGACTTTATGCCAGCAATCTGATGTTTCATACTTGAAGTGATTGTAAAGGCAGAAAGTTTTTTATTTTAATGCATTCTATGCAATTCACATTTTATTACATTAAATACAGAGCTTTTACAAGTAACACATATAACAATTCAAAGAGACAATGCTTCTGTTATTTTGGAGCACCATATCAGCTTGAATTTTCGTCTTGCTTATTTGGTTGCTTTGCGGTAAAGCACGGACATATTTATTTTGAATTTGTGGTAAAGCAAGGAAAGAAAAAAAAAGTTTTATATATATACTGTATATACACTCACCGGTCACTTTATTAGATACACCTTACTAGTACCAGTTTGGACCCCCTTTTGCCTTTATAACTGCCTTGTGACAAAGATTCAACAAGGTGTTGGAAACATTCCTTAGAGATTTTGATCCACATTGATATTGCAAATTTGTCAGCCGCACATCCATGATGCAAACCTCCCGTTACACCACATCCCAAAGGTGCTCTATTGGATTGAGATCTGGTGACTATGGAGACCATTGGAGTACAGTGAACTCATTGTCATGTTCAAGAAACCAGTGGTGAGATGATTGGAGCTTTGTGACTTGGTGCATTATCCTGCTGGAAGGAGCCATCAGAAGATGGGTACAATGTAGTCATAAAGGGATGGACATGGTCAGCAACAATACTCAGGTAGGCTGTGGTGTTTAAATGATGCACAATTGGTACTAAGGGGCCAAAGTGTGCCAAGAAAATATCCCCCACACCATTACACCACCAGCCTGAACCGTCGATACAAGGCAGGATGGATCCATGCTCCTCCAATGACGTCTATGTGACGAAACGTGTCAGACGGAGCTTTGCCAACGTCATACGTACTTCCGGTCTTGGCTTCGGTGGAACGCAAGGAAGTTCCTGGCACCTACGTCTGACTTCTCTTACTGTAATGTAAGTGTTTGCTATTTTTTTAGCCGTGTATCTGTTCCTGCACCCTAAACATTGCTGCCTATCTTTTATCCATACTACTACCTACCGATGTAACCCTGATTGGGTGAGCGGGGGAACCTGCTGGTCGGACATTGGAGGGACCACGCCAGGGAAGTTTTCTCACCCTCAGGACACCTTTGCTTGTCTCAGAGAGGACTGTGTGGACCGGCGAGTGGGGTATTTGATGGAGGGGAGCACGATTGCATGAGAACTTTTAGCTCCATCTCCTCACTCCCCCACACCACACTATCTGGTATTATTTACTACTTGCTGCTGAGTTAATGGACTATATGCACTCACTTTTTGGGCTTATGTACCAACAATTTTTTGCACTATTGCACTTTATATTTATATAACCATTGCACTATTATATATGCACTGCATTGATAATTTTTTATGGTATTTTTAAGCGGAGATAATTTATTTGCATATGGACAAAGCAATATACCTATATTATTAATTTGCATATTTTATATGATACGCATATCTACTACACGTATTGTAAACTAATTTGCATCTCCTATGACCTATATGGTATTTATATTCACACTATCAATTTTATATGTTATTTATTTTGTTGAAGCATTTTATTCACCAATATTAACTTATTTGATTTACATTTGTGGAAGAGACCTGTTTAGGTCCTTCGTGGCAGTGCCACACCCACTGTTTTTGGTACATATTTACATCTAGAGCCTTTTTCTAGTTTTTGGTGGGGGCAGCAGCCATATAAAACACTTTTCTATAATCTTATATGCTTTCATGTTGTTTACACCAAATTCCGACCCTAACATCTGAATGTCGCAGCTGAAATTGAGACTCATCAGACCAGGCAACATTTTTCCAATCTTCTAATGTTCAATTTTGGTAAGCCTGTGAGAATTGTAGCTTCAGTTTCCTGTTCTTAACTGACAGGAATGGCACCCGATGTTGTCTTCTGCTGCTGTAACCCATCTGCTTCAAGGTCTGATCTGTTCAGAGATGGTATTCTGCATACCTTGGTTGTAACGAGTAGTTATTTGAGTTACTGTTGCCTTTCTATCATCTCGAACCAGTCTGCTCATTCACCTCTGACATCAGCAAGGCATTTTTCTCCACACAACTGCTGCTCACTGGATATTTTCTCTTTTTCAAACCATTCTTGGTAAACCATTATGGTTGTCTGTGAAAATCCCAGTAGATCAGCAGTTTTTGAAATACTCTGACCAGCCTGTTGGGCACCATCAACCATGCAATGTTCAAAGTCACTTAAATACTCTTTCTTCCCTATTTTGGTGTTTAGTTTGAACTTCAGCAAGTCATCTTCACCATATCTAGATGCATAAATGCATCCTTTTCTAGGGGCAGAAAAACAATACAAGACATACAAAGTGCTACAAGTTTGTATACAAAACATATGCACATGCTATCTAAACTTGCACATTAACATAGATAATTGTTTATACACTATAGGGATGCACTAAAATGCTATTTAGCTTGCATAATAGATTATAAAAATTTCTCTAACAAACAGGACTCCAGACTACTAAAGCAATTGCAGGAAACCTGGTTTTAGTATAGAGTTAGTGTCATCCCCAGGCAAAGTCTTATTTTGTCTTGTGGAACAGCCTCTGGCATAGTCCTTCCTTGGTATTCTGGTGTTCCCTCTGACATAGCCCTTACTTGGTTCCACTTTTAGCATATGATGCTGGCCTTTAATTTAGAAGGAATGGAGAGCCTTTTCCGCATGGGCATATACCTTTCTACTTCTTCTTTTCTACCTAAATTTCCATGAGAAAAATATTTTCTACCTCCAAACTCTAGATGGCAACGTAGTATCATACCTGTCATGGATCAAATATGTCAAAATATGTTAATCTCTATTGACATAGCTTTAGATCCAATGTTTGACAGAAGTTCCTCTAAAACGATGGCAATAGCTAAAAATGTGTAAATTGCCCAAGCATACAGCAATAATATATTTTCCCTCAATTGTATTAGAAGACGACATATGCAAACATTGTTCAAATGATATTTGTTTGAGAAATGTTCCTACAAGACAACACATGCTTCCTCCTGAAAACAACAAATGTGTTTATGTCTGAAAAATCACAGAACCTTCAACACACTTGGTTAAGACCCATACTCAAATGTCTTGCTTTAAAATATTAGGAGGCAACTGTTTCTCTACAAAACGCACAGCAAACCATTCTAAGGACATTGTTCTAATAAAATGTCTGCAAAATCATCTTGGCAAACGAATATATTAGATACAGAACCTTACATTAGCATATAAGCACCTGATATTGTCATTTAATCATTTCTATTGCATGCATTAATTATTTTTATTTTGTCAATAGTGTGTGGTCTCCTTTGTGGTAATACAGCTGTTTCTTCTAAATGTCACTACATTTCCTTTGCTCTGTGAGCACCAGGTGAAAAAGGAGTCCCCGAGAGAGTGCACATTGTTCTGCAGTCCACTTGTCGACCCTCTAACTGTAAATATATGTCATTACTCTGACATTAAATACTGGGGTTATGGCAGCAGCTAGATGCCATAACCCAGGTATCTTTATTTACAGATTCGCCATTGGTAAACCCGAGAGTGATCCGGTCCGATTGATGGCTGGGCAGGAATAGAACCATAGATGGACCTCACTTGGCTCTATGCCCTTGGAGGACCGGAGCGGCCTCTGACGTCACTTCCGGTTCTGGGCGATCAACTTTTTTCTTTTTTTTTTTTAAGTCAAAATTACATTTTTTCTTTTAATGGTAAATGAACGATCTCTCAATAAAGAGGACCTGTCATGCTTATTTCTATTACAAGTCATTTTTTACATTCTTTGTAATAGGAATACAAGTGATAATAAATACATAAATAAATGGACAGTGTAAAAATAAAAAATATAAAGTAAAATAAATAAGAGGATTTTTTCCAAAATAGTTGCATTTGAAAGACCGCTGTGCAAATACAGTGTGACATAATATACTGCCATTTTATTCTCTACAGTCTCTGCTCAAAAAAAAATATATATATACTGTTTGGGGGTTCTAAGTAATTTTCTAGCAAAAAAAAAAATACAGATTTTTACTTGTAAACAAGAAATATCAGAAAAAAGGCTTGGTCTTAAAGTGGTTAAGAACTGACCATACAGCTTTCTTGTAGTCTTATTGCTGCCAGCAGTCTTGACTGGGACTATTCTCATATGCACCAAAGTACAGTTGGGCCCCAACACTAGCCTGCTGAAGAGTTAGGACTAATAACTGTCCCTTTACAGCTGTTACCCAGAGACCTTCACCTATTGCTTATGCTAAGAGGTACCTCTCAGGAGACATTGCACAATATCCTAGCCATTCTACTAGAGTGCACTCTAAACTAGTCATGGTATTATTATTTACATTGCAGGTAATGCTTATATGCAGTGTTTATTGCTGTCCTTGCTGATTCATGTGTTGATTCCAGTCGAGAGGTACAGAACTCTATGCTAAGTTACTTCGGCATTATACTGTCTAGCACACTATGTCTGAACCTACCTTCTGAATGCTCATTTATGTTCTAACCACCATTCATTCCAAACCATATTAATACATTGAGATAACTTATCATAGTAAAGGTATCCACACTTGAATTCCTATAAGTGCTTGCAGTAATTTTCAACTCAACCAGGTGTATCAGATGGCTGAGGTTGTTCTTGGAGAATATGACTCCTACCAGTCAAAATGCCACAGGACATATGGCTGAGCCCTTCTTGTTTTAATGGAGAACTAGAGGGGCACAGAGACATGCAACTGCATTACATCAAACACCTAGGTAGAATTACCAATTACTGTATAAAATATGAGAATGGTTGTTCCACCCTTGTCTGTATGAACAGAAATCTACAATAATGCACCCTGTACTGTAAATACATAATGTAATGAGTCAGTGGTTATATAAATGTTCAGGGCTGCACTTCAAGGTCCGAAGCAGCAGGTCATAAATTAACCTTTAATATTTGTCTTTGTCTTTTAAGAAATGGCACCCACAAGCAGCATTGAATGCAATGAATTGGGCTAAAGCATGTCCTACTGGCCATAGCAAACAAGAATTTCGGAGAACTAGTGGTAAGTAACCACTGGAGATGAAGTTTGCGTTCAGAGCCACCATGGTTTCAAAGTGAATCTCTCAGTTTTGCGGTTCAACAAAAATTTGAGTTGATTTAAATTTACACCCGTACCCATACTGCACTGTGTTGCCTTTGTCTCTAGTCAGATAATATTATGGAATGGACAGGCCAGCCCCTCACTATAAAAGGGTGGGCTCCCAGCAGTCATAGCAGCATAGTGGCTTAGTGATTAGTACATCTGCCTTGTAGCACTAGGGCTCCAGGTTCAACTCTGAGTCACTACACTATAAGCATGGAGTTTGCATGTTCTCCCTGTCCTTGTGTTGGTACCTTCAAAAGAAATAGTGGTATATAAATCAGTCGTAGTACTGTATGTGTGCATGTAAGGTAAGCAACTTGAAAGCTAGGACTGATGTGTATGTAAAGGATGTATGTGATGTAAATGCCTATAATAAATAAACATATCCTTGTGTAACCTCCTTTGTTCATAGACCCGATTGTCCTTCATAGGAATTTTTTTTTTCGGTATGAACAGTTGTTGGAGCTATCTTTTGTATACAGCTTGCCACTGCATTGCAGTACAGTAATTAGTGTGCACCAAAAGCATTGCACATTCATCCACCTATAGCAATAGTTTCAGCACACCAAGCAGATAATAAACTGGCAAATAAAACCTTCCACACCTACAGTATATCCGTCATTTAAAAAAGAAAATGTCTGAGTGCAATAAAAAGAAGCTCACAAACTATGCCATCAAACTACTGGACACTGGCCAATTTTTAGCAGCCTATACCTATTTTCATTGTCCTTTTTATAGCTGAACGCCAGTGAAAAGAAAAATCATCTCTACTTACTCCCTTAGTTTAGTCTGGTAGGCGCAGGCCGAATATCAGTATCAACCAGTTCAACAGAAACCGGCTACATTCGGCTCATGTGTTCATGAGCCTGTCTGACAGAAGCCAGCCGAACCCTCCGTCAGAACACAATGGGTCAGTGGGGAGAATGCTGCACTAACATTACATTGTTAGTAAAGCAAGCTTCTCCTAAGCTCCTCAGTTTTTGTTAATTCAGTCCCCTGGGCTGAACGAAAAAAAAAAAAACTTAAAGTATGTACCAGGTTTTATTTTATCCCTTACACTCCACTTCTTTCTAATGCTTTGGCTTGTGGGCAGTCCCTTTACATCCATATATACAATGCAGGACTATTGTATTTGAGGACTTGAGAAAAGGTCCTTCCCCAAGCAGCTGCCACAAGGAATAGTACAATTGGCAAAAAATGTCTGTTTGCTAATGCTTGCCAAGTATATTATTAAACTGGAAGCCCCCAATCGATTTAATAGTAATAGGATATTTAATTTTGTGATGAGTTTGGCTGAACCCAAATTTACAGCATGCAGGGTTGATTTGCCCTGAGAAGATTGTAATTATTGATTGCCTATTGGCTCTGCAAAGAGAGATGATCCACACTGGGAATTGCTCAAATCCTTTCAATCTCTTGGCAGTCCATGAATGTGTAGAATATAATAAGATCCTGCAGAGGGCATTGGGGTTTGTGCAGAAGGGTATGGGCTCCTGAGAGATGTAGTAAAGGGTTCAATGGACCCCTTTACTAGCTCACTATATTCCAGATTATAAATATCCTCCCAGCTGAGTGAATCCCTTTTCTGCCTCTTAGATAACTAACCACTGACAGCACTGATCTATCTGTAAGGGTGATTCTTCCCAATGATCACAAATGAAATGAGTATCCTTCCCAGTGACCATGGCACATGTGCTATGAGCTCTAGATAGAGTAATTATTAGCAAGGGATCCCTGAGACCAGAAATGTATTTATAGAGTTCCTGTATATTAAAAAGGTTGAGAAAGGTTGGTATACATTATCAAACCTTCAGTGGGTTGGATATCCTAAAATCAGCTCATCGCTGTATATAATAAAGCAACATTCAGACACATACACCTGAATACCTGCTAGAAGGAAGCTGCTGGGGCCATGTAGAAAGTACCTGAGAATTACCAACTTGTGTGACCCCTAAGCTGCTGGGGCGTGGTGGATACTAATGTAATAAACAAAAGATATATCAGCCCTCAAAATTTCCACTCGCCTGCTCACATTTGGGGAGTGAAAATAGCTTGAGAGCGAGTGTAGAGCTGCCTCGGAGGGGTTGAGGGTGAGCACCGCCGGCAGGCTAAGTTGAATGGGAGCTGTTCTCCCAGTGATCAGCTAGGGGATCAGAGAGAGCAGAGGAAGAGGAGAGCCAGCCGCATCATCTCACAGAGCGGGGATCTCTGTCTGTGACAGCTTGAATTTGAATTGCCGGCCGCTCACAGTCACACACAGTCCCACCTCCTGGACCAGTTCCTTTGATAGACAAAACACCGGTCCAGTGCCAGGACGCACAATATCTATCATAGGAGCCGATCCAGGAGGAAGGACTGTGTGTGACTGCGAGCGCCCGGCAATTCAAATCCAAGCTGTCATGGCAAGCGATCCCCATTCTGTGTTATAATGCAGCCGGCTCTCCTCTACCTCTCCTCTCTCTGATCCCTGGCAATGATCACGCTGCAATGATAAGCGTAGGTGAGGCTACATTGATGAGCACAGGTGAGGCTGCATTGATGAGCACAGGAGAGGCTGCGTTGATGAGCACAGGTGAGGCTGCATTGATGGGCACTGGTGAGGCTGCATTGATGGGCATTGGTAGGTACCGATGAGGCTGCATTGATGGGCACGGGGGGGGCTGCTTTAATGGGCAGTGGTGAGGCTTTGCTGATGGACACTGGTGAGGCTACATTGATGGGCACTGGTGAGGCTGCATTGATGGGCACTGGTGAGGCTGCACTGATGAGGCAGCACTGATAGGCATTGATAAACTGCACTGATGAGGCTGCACTGATGGGCACTGATGAGCACTGATAGGCTGCATTGATGGGCACTGATATAGCTGCACTGATGGGCACTGATAAAGTTGTTGCTAATATTTATTTTTGTAAAATAATGCTGCATACAACATTTAATGAGATTAACTATGAGAGTGTGTTTAGGGGAGGAATTCTGGGTGGGGCAGGGTAGGGGTTGGCTGGGGCAACTCGTGGCAAGTAACTCTTAAGGCCTGGCTAGTAACTCAGGACTTGTAATTTTGAGCCCTGGATATATGTATAATTTTATATCCATGTTAAACTTTTTCTTTTCAGATTGGGGATGCGGAGAGAACCTATACTTTTCTAGCAGACTGGTCAGCTGGACTAAAGTTTTGTTTGGCTGGTGGGATGAAAAAAATGACTTTGAATATGGAAAAGGAGCAGTAGCAGATGGCAAAGTTATTGGCCATTATACCCAGGTATACATAGTATCTTCTACAATGTATTTCACTTCATTTTGTGTATGAACACGCTTGTGAACATCTTCACTGACTAGCCTAATCAAAACTGTTAACTTGGATTGCTGAACTGCTTCATGCAATCATTTATTCATTATTCAGTTTAATATAATCCGCTCTTACAGCTCAAAAATGTCACTGCAATTACTTTAAGACCCCTTACACACCGGTGCGGCATAGAAATCGCACTACATCAGCACGATTTCAAAGCCACACTTCAGTGCGATTTGTACTGCCGATTTCATTGTGGCTTGCGACTTCATTTAACTGAAGTCAATGCAAGTTGCAGTGAAATCAGAAAAAAGCCCTGCAGGAATCTTTTTCAAAGTTGCTGCAACATAAGTTGCTGCTCTGTGAATGGTTCCATTGCCAGCAATGAGGTACAACTTCTCATGTGATTTGGAGCTGTCAAATCACATGACAAATTGCACTGGTGTGAACGGAGGGCTTAAGTTAAATTTCTCACCTTTCAGTAAGTTAGTGGGTAACCAAAGTACTCTAAAAAAAAATTAAAATATATGTGTACTTATTTGGAGTTTATATCCCGATTCCAAATGCTAGTCCAAATGGGTGTCATGCATTGCGAACATCTTCTACACCAGCGGTCTCCAAACAGTGGCCCGGGGGCCAAATGGGGCCCTTTGCTTGCCTTTATCTGGCCCTATTTCTCCTTCTGACACCAACAATTGGGGCATAGTTCTTGCCATTGACACCAACAATGGAGCATTATTTTTCCTACCGATACCAATGATGGGCACCCTTCCACCCACTGACACCAATGATTAGGCACTATTTCTCCCACTGATGCCAATGATGGAACACTATTCCTCCTACTGATACCAACGATAGGGCACCCTTCCACCCACTGACAACAATGATGGGACATTATTCCTCCAACTAAAGATGTGGCATTGTTTACTCCCACTGACACCAGGACATTTCTATGCCCACTGGACTTTTTTTCCCCATGTCTCCGCTGGCTAACTCCTTAAATCTGTTGGGGAATCCAGTAAGATTGTTCTGCCATAGGTCCCAGTTTTAAATATGCAGGTAATGAGCTCCAACTTTGACTGATTTTCCTGATCTACATGCTTGTTCCAGTTTAGAGACTCAATAAGTATTAAAGCGGTAGTAACTGATTTGGGTCTGGATTGGCACTCCCCTCATATATTGAATTATTGAAAGTGAAAACACAATTTGTATATAAGAGAGTAACTGATATAAAATAATATAAAAAATTAATGTGCTAGTATGCTTAATGTGCTAGTATGCTTGATGTGAGGTGAGTGATACAAGATGCTGTAGGTGAATACAGCTAAAAGAAGGTAAATGTATAAAACAGGTGGTAAATGTATAAAATAGATAAAATCCTTTTTATAGCAATAAAACAAAAAATGTGATAATGTGCTAGTATAGAATGTAAAATATACTCGAGGTAGAGTCAGGTAATAAAGTGCTTGAGCAACTTATAAATATGTGATATTCGGTAAATACCTCTCCAAGTGAACCTTGGGTATGACAAATGTGCTAGTATCACTTAAATTATTAATGTGCTAGTACCACTCTGGTAGATATGTCTCTGGTTCTCCCAGAAGCTTATATACCCCTTCTTAATTCAGTAATAGTATGTTCTGGTGGCAATCTGCAAGTTCAACCTATTCGTGCAACTTAGGTGCACACAATTCCCAGTCCTCCTATTATAATATTTACACACTGTTTCAATTCAAGCGATTACATAAATGACCAATCCTGCTTCCTTAAAAATGTGATTAAAGTGTCCATAAGATAAAGTTCAACATTAAATCCTTTTGTGTGGCACACGTGCTCCCCAACTTCCACCCTGCTTACCGGACAGCGCCACCCCACACAGGGGTAAAGCGCAGAGGCGCCTGTCCCAGGCGGGTGTAACAGGGATCCTTGGAGTGGTGGTTGGTTTCTCCTTGTTCTCCGTTATTATTATTATTATTATACAAGATTTATATAGCGCCGACAGTTTGCGCAGCGCTTTACAATATTAGGGGAGACAGTACAAATTACAATACAATTCAAAACAGGAGGAATCAGAGGACCCTGCTCGTTAGAGCTTACAATCTAGGAGGGAGGGTTAAATGATACAAAAGGGCAGTAAACTGCGGGGGATGAGCTGATTGAGAAAAAAGGAGTGTAGTTATTAGGTGGTGGCAGGATAGGCTTCTCTGAAGAGAAAAGTTTTCAGGGATCGCTTGAAGGTGGATAGATTTGGGGCCAGTCTGACCGATTGGGGTAGGGAGTTCCAGAGGATGGGAGAGGCTCGGGAGAAGTCTTGGATAGAATACCTGTGAAATTAGTGTAAAAATTCCTTCGTCCTAACCAGTAAATACATTAGCGAACT
>BLSH010355839.1:354321-376085 GCA_018402905.1 Glandirana rugosa | reverse complement strand
TTTTCAATGATTGGCACCATAGCTTGTAGACTCTATAACTTTCACAAAGACCAAATAATATACACTAATTTGTTTTTTTTTTACCAAAGATAGGTAGCAGTATAAATTTTGGCCAAAATTTATGAAGAAAAATTACTAATTTGCAAAATTTTATAACAGAAACGAAGAAAAATTCATTTTTTTTACAAAATTTTCGGTCTTTTTTTAATTATAGCGCAAAAAATAAAAAACCCAGAGATGATTAAATACCACCAAAAGAAAGCTCTATTTGTGTGAAAAAAAGGACGCAAATTTCATATGGGTACAATGTTGCATGACTGAGTAATTGTCATTCAAAGTGTGAGAGCGCTGAAAGCTGAAAATTGGTCTGGTTGTTAAGGGGGTTTAAGTGCCCAGTTGTCAAGTGGTTAAGAGAGGTATGGACTCCACAGATAGAGACATAATTTTACCCCTGTACAAATCATTAGTAAGACCTCATCTGGAATATGCAGTTCAGTTTTGGGCACCAGTTCTCAAAAAGGATATCAGGGAACTGGAGAAAGTGCAGAGAAGGGCAACCAAACTAATAAAAGGCATGGAGGAGCTTAGCTATGAGGAAAGATTAGAGGAACTGAATTTATTCTCTCTTGAGAAGAGGAGGTTAAGAGGGGATATAATTAACATGTACAAATATATTAGTGGTCCATATAGTGAACTTGGTGTTGAGTAATTTACTTTAAGGTCATCACAAAGGACAAGGGGGGGGGGGGGCACTCTTTACGTCTAGAGGAAAAAAGATTTAAAATATTTAATTTATAAATACGGAAAGGTTTCTTCACAGTTAGAGGTGTGAAAATGTGGAATAGACTCACTCCAGACGTGGTTCTGGCCAGCACAGTTGATTGCTTTAAAAAAGGCCTGGATTCTTTCCTTAATGTAAATAATATAACTGGGTACTAACATTTTTAGGTAAAGTTGATCCAGGGTGTATCTGATTGCCTCTGAGGGGATCAGGAAGGAATTTTTTCCCCCATATGAAATTGGATCCATGCTTTGCTGGGGTTTTTTGCCTGCCTCAGGATCAACTGTGGGTGAAGGATTCTATATGGGATTATTTGGTTATATATCATTTTTTTTTTTTGGTTGACTAGATGGACTTGTGACTTTTTTCAACCTGACTATCTATGTAACTATGTAACTATGCCACTATTTGCCTGGAGTTTGCATGTTCTCACTGTGCCTGCGTGGGTTTCCTCCGGGTAATCTGGTTTCCTCCCACACTCCAAAAACATGCTGGTAGGTTAATTGGATCCTGTCTAAATTGGCCCTAGTATATGTATGAATGTGAGTTAGGGATCTTAGATTGTAAGCTCCTTGAGGGTAAGGACTGATATGAATGTACAATATATATGTAAAGCGCTGTGTAAATTGACAGCGCTATATAAGTACCTGAAATAAATAGATAAATATGACAGACTTACCATTCAAATGGAGCCCTCTAGTGCTGAGCTGTCACTGCTCTCAGCACTTCCATCTTCCCCTGGTCTTCCTTCCAGGTATGCTTTCTCCGAGTGTTTGAATGGCCAGTCTGTGATGATGTCACTCCCATGCATGTGCACAGGAGTCACCATTGCGACACATTGCTCTCTGTGAATGCAGAGAGTACTGCACATGTGCCAGTGATATCAGCAGCTGGAGCCAATGTCAGTACCTACTAAACAGCACAAGTTCAGGCCATTTCAAAAGCACCTACAGACAAGATTTTTTTAAAAGCTTACCTCTAGGGCAAAGTTAAACTTTTGACTTCAATACCACTTTAAAGCCAGTGGTTCAGCAAAATAGCCTAACAATTAGGCCTCATCCACACGGGCGTCTGAAAAAAAAATAAGCAAAACGTTGGGTCCGATGTTTTTAAAAAAATCAGTGTTTTTTGTGGCGTTTTGCATCGGCGTTAGTGAGCATTAGTGAGCGTCGGCGTCAATAGGCGTTTTTTTTTTTAAAAAAATCAGTCCTCTGCTATTTTTCAACCTAAAAACGTTGGCGTTAAAAAAATGCCGGTTAACGCCGGTACGGCGTTAGTGAGCGTTTTGCCGATTAGCGTCAAAAAACGCCAAAACGCTACAGCCTCAGAACGCACTGGTCCTGCGTTCTAGAAACAGCTCATTAACGCCGACACCCTCTACTGCTCAAAAACACCAGCGTTTTTAGAGGACCATTGAATAACATGGAGAGCTGCAAAAAACGCCCCTTAACCCCTTCCTTACTGGGCACTTAAACCCCCCTCCTGCCCAGACCAATTTTTGGCTTTCAGCGCTGTCGCATTTTGAATGACAATTGCGCGGTCGTGCGACGTTGTACCCAAATAAAATTTGCGTCCTTTTTTCCCCACAAATAGAGCTTTCTTTTGGTGGTATTTGAGCCCCTCTGCATCATTTCTGATCGCCGCTATAAACAAAAAATGAGCGACAATTTTGCAAAAAAGAACAATATTTTTTACTTTTTGCTAAAGTACAAATCCATTAAAAAAAATTATTCATCAGTTTTGGCCGATATATATTCTTCTACATATTTTTGGTAAAAAAAAAAATCGCAATTGGTGTATATTGATTGGTTTGCGCAAAAGTTATCGCGTCTACAAACTGGGAATTGATTTATGGCGTTTTTATTATTTTTTTTTTTTTACTAGTAATGGCGACGATCTGCGATTTTTATCGGGACTGCGATATTGTTGCAGACATGTCGGACTTTTTTTACACATTTTTGGGACAATGACATTTATACAGCGATCAGAAATTTAAATATCCACTGATTACTGTATAAATGGCATTGGCATTGAAGGGGTTAAATATGTTCCCTGGGTGTGTTCTAACTGTGGGGGGGGGGGCGGGGCTGGTCAGGACATAACAGATCTAACTGATCTCAGTGACAGGGATCAGTAGATCTGTCATGTCCCCTGTCACAGAACGGGGAACCGCCGTGTTTACATCGGCGGTTCCCCGTTCTGAGGCTCCTGAAAGAGATCGGCGGGTCCGGGCGGACATCGAGTCCGCCCGAGCTACTGGCACGTTTGCCGCCGCTGCCGACAGGGGGCGCGCGAGGAGCGTGCACAGGGGACGACGTCCATGGACGTTGTCCCGGCATTTCAGATCCGCACTGGAGCCGTACTTCGGCAATAGCGCGGATCTGAAGTGGTTAACGTGGCGTCAAAAAACGCCCGTGTGTATGAGGGCTTAAGGTTTTCATAAGGAGTTATGGAAAGAGGGAAAATATGACCACCAAGTAATGGAGAAGGTTCTGGAAACTTGGGCCTGGATATATCACCATCATGAATCCCTGACAGATGTAAGAAACATTTTACATTAACCTGATAAGTATCAATTGACTCTTTAGGCCTCATGCACACTGGATGTTTTTGACGTTTTTACAGCAGCTGTTTTCAGCTGTAGATGCTTTTTTCTACAGTCATTAAACTCACCATCAGGTTATCCTATGTGTTCATGCAGACATAGGCTGTTATCAACTGTTTTGAGCAGTGATGTTTTTGAGCTGTAAAAAAAACCCAATGCTAGTGGGTTCTGAGAGACGTTTTTCAGCTGTAAAAATGTGCAAAATGCATCTCACCAAAGTTTTTGGAAATTTTGGATCCATTAAAAAAAAAAAAAAAAAAAAACGCTCAAAAACGTCAGCGCTAAAAAACGCTCACAAACGCTGCTGCAAAAATGCTCAGAAAAGCTTTAACCTCCCTGGCGGTATGATTATGTCAGGAATTTTGTTCCAAAAGCGGTACAATTATTTTGCATGGAAATTTGGGGTTTTATATTGTAGGCCTGCAATTCTTAGGAATAACTCACTTAAATCTGTCCAAACAAGAGTCTAGTAGACATCCCGGGTATGAAAAAGTTTGAAAAATGAAATCATAAATTATAATATAATAAATAACTAAAAATAATTATCAAAAATAATAATATAATAGTAATAAAATTTATTCAATAATGTAATCAAACCAAAAACGCAGAAATTTGCTCAGTTGCAGAATTGTCGCTGTCGTCACTTTCAGTTTCTGATGATAAATTTCCCCAAAAATCAGTATCACTCAATTCTGCAAATGATTCTTATTTACTATCGCTGTTTTCTAGCTGATCAAAAACCACTTTTGACGTAAAGGGACGCTTTTTGGTTGCCATGGACATTCTCATGTTTCCAGGCAGAAAGAATGACATTTATTATATAAAAGTGCATGCAGGGCTCTGGGCAAACCACTAGGGACAAAGGGGATGTGAAATGTTTTCATACAGTAATGTAATCTATAAGATTACAGTGTACTGTATGTACTGTGTGTGTTTCACTTTTTGAATTTCCCGCCGGTCTCCGTCCCCGTGCGACGCGACGCTCGCAGGGAACGGAGCCCGGCACACAGAGGCATCGGAGCGGCGGACACAGCCCGCAGACACGGCGGGGGACATCGCTGGATCCAGGGGACAAGGTGAGTAGCGCTGCCTGGATCCAGCGATGCAAGCCCGAGTGTGGCTCGGGGTTACCGCTCTTGGTACTGAAATTCCACCCCGAGCCACACTCGGGAATACCGCTAGGAAGGTTAAAAAATCACTGAAAGCTACTGACGTTTTTAGGATTTTTTTTAACGTCCTGTATGCATGAGAACTTAGGGTAAGAGTGATGGTAATCTATTTACTTTGATAATGATGTTTTTTTTTCTATTCATTGCAGTTTGTCTGGCACAAATCTTGGCAATTAGGTTGCGCTTTACATTTTTGCCCCCAGAATCCTATAAGCTATGTCTACGTGTGCCACTACTGCCCTTCGTAAGTGCAATTCATTTTTTCTTTTACCTGAATGACGTTAACATTATATTTTATACCAACAGGTCTGAGGTTTTTGTTTTTTTTTATAACCTGTCACCAGATGCTTAAAGGGAGAAGCAGATTGGCTATTATAGGAAAATAACATGCCCAAGACCATTTTTATGAATCTTAATGTCTTATTATGATATATAGTATATTTATTATACACTGAGCAAAATTATAAACGCAACACTTTTGTGTTTGCCCCTATTTATCATGAGCTGAACTCAAAGATCTATGACTTTTTCTATGTACACAAAAGGCCTATTTCTCTCAAATATTGTTCACAAGTCGGTGTTAGTGAGCACTTCTCCTTTGCCGAGATATTCCATTCACCTCACAGGTGTGGCATATCAAGATGCTGATTAGACAGCATGATTATTGCACAGGTGTGTCTTAGGCTGACCACAATAAAAGGCCACTTTAAAATGTGCAGTTTTACTGTATTGGAGGGGTCTGGGGAAGGTCAGAAAATTAGTCAGTATCTGATGTGACCACTATTTGCCTCAAGCAGTGCAGCCCATCTCCTTCACATAGAGTTGATCAGGTTGTTAATAGTGGCCTGTGGAATGTTGGTCCATTCCTCTTCAATGGTTGATATATTAAGTATTTGTCATTTTGACCTGGGTCTTGTCCACCCTAGTAAACATTTATATTTACTGGGTAGTGCTATTATTTATGATCATTTTTTGTAAGATGCCCTTGTGGGTATGTTGCAGTTTGTTTAAATTGGTTGTAAAGCCTTAAGGTTTTTCACCTTAATGCATTCTATGCATTAAGGTAAAAAAAAACTCTGTCCTCCAGCGCCCCCCCAGACCCCCCCTTTTTCTTACCTGAGCCCGGTTCGATCCAGAGATGTGCACAGGCGTAGCAGTTCCAGCCGCTGCCTCTCTCCTGCTTGGACTTATTTGATAGCAGCAGGAGCCATTGGCTTCCGTTGCTGTCAATCAAAATGAAGTGACACAGGAGAGGGGGTGTGGCCAAGTCCCGCTGTCTGTGTCACTGGACACAGCAGTGGGACTCAGGAGCGAGCCCGCACGGGTGCCCCCATGGAAAGCGGGTTTTCATGGGGGCACCCGATGAAGAGGAGAAGCCTGGAGCACCGGCAGGCGACCCCAGAAGAAGTGAATCGGAGCTACTCTTTACAAAACCATTGCACAGGACAGGTGAGTATAGACATGATTGATATTTGTATGCGAAAAACACCACTTTAAATGCTTTTATGGATTAGAGTCTTTTAATACATTGCATAGTATATGTGTATATATATACTGTAAAGTATATTAAAGTGGAATTCAAGCCTAACACTAACTATCACTACAAATCTTCCCTACCTCCTACTGCTAACCATCCTGCCTAAATTGTGTAAAAATATCTATATTCTTATCTTTTTTTTTAGTCTGCTCGGATCCAGTCATGTGATCCTGCAGCTCTGGATCCCCTGTGTCAGGTGGTTGCTTCAAGGGAGAAAAAATGACAAATTTACATAGTTAGCCAGGATAAAAAATACACAAGTCCATCTAGTTCAACCAAATCAAAAGGGAGAGGATGGAGCACCATTGACAGTTGGGACATGGAACCTATGGGTGATGTCACGGCTCCTGGAATTCTCAGCTGTTGTTGAGTCCTCAGTGACACAGTGGAGCCGGATCACATGACCAGACATAACTAAAAAAAAAAGGACAGTATACAGATCTTTTTTACACAGGATAGGAGGATAGGTAGGAATAAGGGGTGTATGTAGAGGCAAAATTCTTTAAAAACATTTTGAATAGAATGGGAAAGAGCTGGATCTTCTTTTTGCATTCTGTCTTCCTGTTGGGAAGATTCACCTCTCTATTTGCCCTGGTGACCATTGTCAGTGAGACAGAAAGTGAAGGTAAATCCAAAACATGAAATTGTCACCAGAACAAGAGGTGAGGGGAAATCTTGCAATGGATGTAAATGCTCTGGTCACAACTGTCTAGGATGGAAATTCCTCTTACTCTGGGGAAATATCCTTTTATTTCCTGATGCCTCTTCAGGACAGGAAGCAAAGGGCAATCTCCTCAGTGGGACACATACAGTAAATATAACTTTTTGAGAGTTTCGGTATGGTTTTCAAAGTATACTAAAGGGTAACCAATGTGAAAACTGTTAGTGAGCCATTAGGGCATAAGCGGTTAGATTTTGATAGAGGTGTTAGTCAAAGTGTGGTAAAAGAAATCTGTTGAAAAATAGTAATAAACACTTCTCCAAGAGAAGAAGTGGTCCATCACCTAAGGACACTAGCAAAAACTGAAGCTTCATGGAGTGGGAGGGGTTATATGGATACACAATGGAAAAGCTTTTGCCACTGTCTAGACCAGGGGTCCTCAAACTATGGCCCTCCAGTTGTTCAAGAACTTCAATTCCCATCATGACTAGTCATGTCTGTGAATGTCAGAGTTTTACAATGCCTCATGGGATGTGTAGTTTCGCAACAGCTGAAGGGTCGTAGTTTGAGCATGCCTGGACTCTAGACACTTGAAAGTAGCAGTCTATAACCTATGGTCCTGAGTCCTGTACTGTATGATAAGGACAAAAAGGTTTAACTTTATATACAGTATAAGGAGACTGTTTTGCATGTGTTGCTATAAATTGGGAAAGTTCCTGACAATCAAGCTGTACAAGCTGCTTGGACAAGCTGCAATATGCTTTCAGCATTGCAATACACGTTCAACACTACAGAACAAGTCAATTTGAATGAATCCATCTATTACTAGATTCTGTCTACAATGACCTGGATAAATGAGAACCTTCACAGACCAAGATTAATAAATAAACAATGAAATTTGATTATAGCAGTGAAGCTATGTGTGGGGCACTTTTTGTCTTGAGTTGAGTAATTATTATTTAGCCCTGGTTGGCATTCCTTGGGGTGGTATGGTCCTATTTCTCTTAATCTGTGTGTTTGTGTGTGTACTTTTGTAATTAGTCCAAAGTAAAGTCACTTTTTTTCTTTTATTACAGAGGAAATGAACACAAACGTATAAATATTCCTTATATTCCAGGACAACAATGTGCCAACTGTACAGGTGCCTGTACAAAAGAAGGTTTATGCAGTAAGTCCTTTTTTTTAATGAAGGAAATTCAATATAACATTTGTAACACATTTCTGGCTGGCTGAATATTGCATCTGTCTGCCTTCTCCCTTAGTTGGCTCTAGGGGTGATAGGTATGCACACTGTCTCTTTAATGCCTGCTGCTTTGGCTAAGACTGCTGAGCAGGCATCCTGCTGTACAGGTCCTCCAATGCTAGACAGGGTGTCTTCCAGATGAGACTGAAGGGTCGTGAAGATCCCTCTAATCGGCTTCTTCTGCTTCCTTTCTCAGCTCCAGCTTGGAAGCAGAGAGGCCCCCGAACTCCCCAGTCCCAGAGTCCCCTCCCAGGCTTCACAATCCTAAGCTCTGCACTCCATCCTCCAACCACCAGAAAAACCCCACTGGCCAGGCTCTTGAATATTTAAGGGCCATCCCCCCACCTTCTAAGCTCTCCTTGCTCAGTGGTTGGCAGAGATCCCTTGAATATTCAGACTTCCCACTCCATACCCCTTCCCACTAAGTTCTGGAACTTTCCAGAAGCTTCCAGAAGCCAGGGGTAGGTATTAGATTCTCAGGCTGCAAAGCCTACCAATGGACTGAAATCTGAACCCACAGCAATTGCACAGCCTCACTTAAAGTGGTTGTAAACCCCATTAATTAAATTTGACCTAGGCACATATATCTGTAGTGTTTACTTATCTCTCTCCAAAGCTCTAGGTTTCATGTCTTCCTGCTGCTCTGTTCCTCTTTTATCAGCAGAGTCACTTCTGACAAGCTCTCCAACACAGGAGATAACAGCAGCTGAAAATTTGTGTCGGGGAGAGAGCTTAAAGGGAGATTAGCAGGGAGATTGTCTATTCAGATAACAGCTCTGCATGTTCCTGCCTTCCTCTGCCTGCCTGTGGAGTGGGGGTGTGTGGCTTTCCTCCAGTCAGCTCTCATACAGTGTAAGCCCAGACTTCATAGTTACATAGTTACATAGTAACATAGTCAGTGAGGTTGAAAAAAGACACAAGTCCATCAAGTCCAACCTATGTGTGTGTGTTTTTATGTCAGTATTACATTGTATATCCCTCAATGTTGTGGTCCCTTAGGTGTTCATCTAATAGCTTTTTGAAATTATCTATACTCCCAGCAGAAACTACTGCTTGTGGAAGAGAATTCCACATTCTCACTGCTCTTACCGTAAAGAAACCTCTACGCATTTTAAAGGTTAAACTGCCTTTCTTCTATTCTTAGTGAATGGCCGCGTGTCTTTGTGTATTTCCTTGCGCTGAATAGTTTTGTCCCTAAAGTGGGGTCATACCCATTGCTGAATGAGGAAGAAATATTCTGACACAATCTGCACTTTCCAAAGAATATAGAAAGTTGAAGACAGCAGATATACATGTATATCTTATGTAGGGAGATTTGTTTCATCTCCAAATCCCCAAAAAATGTCTATTATGCTCAAAGACCATTCCCATAGACAGAAAAAGGCACTACACTCCACAGAACTCTTACCATTACAATGTTAACTATAGTATTTAGATACCATCTGTACAGGAGAAAAGTATTTTACTTCTTTCATCTGGAGTGTGGCTGTTATATGTATAGATAGGGAAGTTACTTATCACCAGTACTACCTACCTACATCTACAAGGGGGCTAGTTAATACAATATTCAAAACTTAACATATTTATCGATATGGGGGAAGAATGTCTCATTTTATTCCACATTTGAATCTAAATAGACATGGATACTTATCTTAGGTATACCTAGCCTCCTAGAAACCATATTCATACAGAACTAAAGCTCCCCCTAATGCTTAACCGATGGAACAACCAGCTGACCTTGACATAGATGTGCAGATCTAAACTACTACAGCGTTGACCAAACTGGCATAAAAAATTGACCAGAACTTGGCAAAAAGTTTTTTTTGCAGAAAATCGGCAAGGAATTAGCAAAAAACTAGCAAAAAAAAACGTACTCTTGGCAAAAAATTACTACATTTTTTTTTGACAAAAAATTGGTGAACAATTGTCAAAAAAATCCCCAAAACTACCAAAAGATGTTCAAGACCAAAATTACTCATAAAAATGTGTCCCACTCATGGTTAAGGCCAGGGGGTTTTCTGGTATTAAATTTAAAGATCCAGTACACTTCCTTTTTTACATAAAATCCTGAATCTATCTCCACCTCTTTTGGAAGATATTGCTTTTTCCACTCCCTGTATATGCAGCAGGCTTGTCACATCTTTGTCACGATGTTCGTTACAATGTCTGGCCACATTTGTCCCATGATTCTTTTGTATATCATACAGATGATCGTGCAGATGATCTCTCAGCCTGCGTGTCGTACGGCCAACTTATTGGATCACATGTGATAATGTACACCAAAAACTTGCGTTAAGAGTTAATACATGTTTTAATAGTAATATCCTTATTAGTAGTCGTGGAGTGAATTGATTCACCTTTCCTAATATGTGGGCAACAGGGTCATGCATTGCTCCCACGTCGGCATTTACTTTCTGGAATCCATCTGCCTGTAACTCAGGCATGCAGGAAAGAGGGTGAGTTTAGCTTAGAAAGTCCCTCCTCCCCTCCTCCAGATAAAAGACAAAATCCCCATGAAGACTACAGGGGTGTATGGCAACATTTTGGCCTAGGCCAGAAACCAGGAAGCAAATGAAGAAATTAAACAAAAAAAGATCAAAGCAAGTAAAGATAATACATATCTTATTTACTAATGCTAGTCGCATAAGGATTACAAATAGTCAATGAGAGAGTTTAGTTCTGTGTCAAGTGTAGATCAGAAATAAAACTGTGCTTCAATGATTTCAGCCAATTACTGCCTATATGAAGATGATTATGATCAGTGTGAAGAGTTAGAGGATATGTGTGATGATTCAGAAGAAAGCATGGAAGAGGAGCTCAGAGTGACGAACATATGTAAAGAAACTTGTCACTGCAATAGGAAATCATATTAGATATATCTTATTTTCATCTTGTATACCAAAAGCAATTCAAATTGCAAAGCAGAATGCAATAAAATATTCACTGGAAATAAAAAAATAAAGTTGGATGTCAGATTCAATTTGTGTGATTGTTTTGGCTTTAGTATGTGATTAAAGCATACATAACACTGAATGCTAGTATCTAATTTAATTGTTAACATGTTAATGTAATTTCAAAATTGATTTTCAATATTTTTAAATCTGCAGCTTTCAATAAAATAATACTCAGTAACTCTGCCATAAATGTCCTTGTTAAGGCACTTCCTTTTGTAGGGTGACAATGCTCTGTTCTTGTTTCCAAATTGTGCTCCTGCATTGTCATCGCACTGGCTTCCAATGGAGATTGGCCATTTCAATACAATTTGCACACCTATAGCCCTCTGTTGTCATACATGGAGTGCATATACACAAGAAGTCGTTGCAAAGAAGCTGCATGAGATTAGCAACACTGAGATGCAACAAAGGATAAAAAAAAGTGAAAACGGTATTTTATTAAAAAAAGGAAGTTGTTTATTACTAGAGATGGGCTGTACACCCCTCGGTTCGATTCGCACTAGAACAGCCGAACATCGCAAATAGTTCGGACCAAACCCCACTGAAGTTTATGGGACCCAAACTTAAAAAATCAAAAGCCCCCATTTTGAAGGCTTTTTTTTTTTTTTAAACGATCATTTTTAACCACTTCCTTACTGAGCACTTAAACCCCCCTCCTGCCCGGAACAATTTTCAGTTTTCAGAGCTGTCATTCTTTGAATGACATATGCGTGGTCATGCGGCGTTGTACCCAAACAAAATTGACGTCCTTTTTTCCCACAAATAGAGCTTTCTTTTGGCGTTATTTGATCACCTCTGCGGTTTTTATTTTTTGCGCTATAAACAAAGAGCGACGATTTTAAAAAAAAAGAACAATATTTTTTACATTTTGCTATAATAAATATCCAAAAATAAAAAATAAAAACCCAATGTATTCATCAGTTTAGACCGATATATATTATATTCTACTTTTGGTATAAAAAAAAATTGCAATAATTGTATCTTGATTGGGTTGCACAAAAGTTATAGCGCCTACAAACTATGGACATTGGTTTGTAGCGTTTTTATTATTATTATTTATTTATTTTTACTGGTAATGGGGGTGATCTGCGATTTTAATCGGGACTACGATATTGCAGCGGACATGTCTGATGTTTTTGACACTTTTTTAGGACCAATGACATTTATAAAGCGATTGGATCTAAAAATAGACACTGATTACTGTATAAATGGCATTGGCAGTGAAGGGGTTAAATGTGTTCCCTGTATGTGTACTAACTGTGTGGGGGCGGGGCTAACAGGGACATAACAGATATAACTGATCCCTATCACAGGGATCAGTAGATCTGTCATGCCCCCCTCAGAGAACATGTAAACATGGTGGTTCCCCGTTCTGGCTCTCTGTGAAGGGATCGCGGGTCTCTGGCGCGAGCAAAAGGGGAGGATGTCTATTGACGGCCTCCTGGCATTTCAGATCCATGCTGTAGCCGTCAATCGGCTATAGCACGGATCTGAAGTGGTTAAAGGAGCAGTGATTTTAATGATGCTTAAAGTGGAACAATAAATGTGAAAAAATCCTTTAAATATAGTGCCTGGGGGGTCTACTTAGTTTGCCTGTAAAGTAGCACATCTGTAGCATGTATAGAATGTGCTGCATCAAAAATTACATTTCTAAAGAAAAAAAATGCATTTAACCACTTCAGCCCTGGTATTGCACTGCGTTGCCTTAACTGACAATTCCACGGTCGTGCAAAGTTGTACCCAAACAAAATCGTCCTTTTTTCCCACAAATAGAGCTTTCTTTTGGCTGTATTTGATCACCAGAGTATGTAAAAACACGTAAACCCCAATAACCCTAAATAATGTGCATAACAGCGCTTTATATTTCAAGCAACTCTCTTAAAATGAGAAGCAAATAGTCCAAAGTACATACACAGAAGAGTAAAAGGAGGGAGTTCAGTAACACATCCAATGTGCAGCCTGTCACCAAGATGAAGGAACACCACTGCCAAACGTGCCGCTCCCCATGTAATGCCCACTTACCGGACACTAGTGGTAATTGAGCCTGAGCAAAGATCTCTCGGTGTCCAAGAAGACTGGTATAGGTACTTCATCCCTGACTCATCAAGTATCTTCAAAACTGTCAGCAACAGCCACCACCATTCTTCTTTCCCTAATGGAAGACAATCACTGTGGAGTAACGAGGGAGAACGCTCTATGGCGGGATGTGACAGCAGAGACTTACTTCCCAGGATCTTGCACACGGCCTCCCGGGTCACCAGCTGCTCGCTCTCCAGGTAGACCAGGAACGCGGCCTGGAACACAAGACGCTGCAGGACAAACCGCCACTGATCATGAAACCGGTAATATTGTTCAGAGGGGAACTTAGTGGCCAATTCTTTGAGCTGCGACTGGATGGTGCTGAAATGTTCTCGCGCTGTCAAGCACTTCGCAGGAATGCTATTGAATCCCGCCTCCTGGTGGACGCCCTGAAGAAGGATGAGAATCTCCCGAGCTGTCTGCTCCAAAGTCTGCACCACCTTCCGGATCTCCTCCCGGATGTCCTGGTCGGAGCTCAGGCCGCTCTGCAGCTGGACGAACAAGCGAGCAGCTTGTGACCCGGGAGGCCGTGTGCAAGATCCTGGGAAGTAAGTCTCTGCTGTCACATCCCACCATAGAGAGCTCTCCCTCGTTACTCCACAGTGATTGTCTTCCATTACTGAAAGAAGAATGGTGGTGGCTGTTGCTGACAGTTTTGAAGATACTTGATGAGTCGGGGATGAAGTGCCTATATCAGCCTTCTTGGACACCGAGAGATCTTTGCTCAGGCACAATTACCATTAGTGTCCGGTAAGTGGGCATTACATGGGGAGCGGCACGTTTGGTGGTGGTGTTCCTTCATCTTGGTGACAGGCTGCACATTGGATGTGTTACTGAACTCCCTCCTTTTACTCTTCTGTGGATGCACTTTGGACTATTTGCTTCTCATTTTAAGAGTGTTGTTTGAAATATAAAGCGCTGTTATGCACGTTATTTAGGGTTATTGGGGTTTACGTGTTTTTACATACTCTTATGTTATTACCTAAAATGGCTGCTTTATTATATATATGTTTATTTATTTACTCAGTGCTACACTGCGCTAATTAGTGTTTAGTTGGGCGTGTTGCACTTCAGGTTGGGTACTTGATCACCTCTGCGTCTTTATTTTTTGCACTATAAACAAAAAAAGAGCGACAATTTCGATAAAAACCCATTTCCTGACAGACTCCAAGGCAGCCTACGTGTGCATTAACCCCGCCTCCTCTCCAATGCTATAGGACCCCATTCCCATAAATGTGTGCTTCCAGCCAGAGACCATGTTCCTTTTTTGTCCTGCTCCTTGGATCTGTAGCATGTGCACTTACGTTTCATGGTGTCCAATCCGGAAAAGTTGGGCATACTGAAGAGATGCGGTGCAGCCCAGGGCCCAGCCACGGGCGGACGAGTGGCTCCAGGCACAAGTGCCCAGTGGTGGGGACAGCCTGTGTATGCCCAGGAGAAGGGACGCTTAGCAGGAGTGCAGTTGGCTGGCAGTGGCAGATGGTCTGGGAAGTGGTACTCCATGACAGCAGGTTATGTTTTTCATTTTATATTCCCCTGGTTGTTGCTCGTTACCTTTTTTCTCTCACCCCCTTCCTTGCCTTCGTGTTCCTAGCTCCCTGCCCGGTTCCCATGGTTTCTGTAGTGCTTCTGCGTTCCAGGACGCTGTATCGGTTCCGGGTCTCGGCCGCGACTAGCTTTCGCGCATGCTCGGGCCGCGATTGGAATCGAGACCTGGTTCACGCATGCGCGGTTCGCTGGAAGACCCGGCGGTTACTCGTCCAGGACCATTGGTATCGCTTCCTGCAGTCTGCAGGCGTGCCGTCCAGAATTCCTGCCAAGTCACCGCCCCCCTGCAGCCAACCCCCTCGCACAAGGTATGTGCATCAGGGGAGGGAGGGGCCAGGAATGCTCAGGGATGAACCAGTGCACTGACAACTCACTTTTATTTGTTTTCCTCTTTCCTTCCTTTTTTTCTTAGCCCTTCCAGGTCAGACCACCAGAACGTGGTCCAACACGATGGACCTTGCCAGGCCGCAACATCAGCAGTCTTCGTCTAGTGCCAGGTATGACTCTCCGTCTGGGGACCGTCATCAGAGGAGATGTTCTCATTCCTCCTCCAGACACTGCTCCCACTGTCACGACAGCCGCTCTGGTCACAGAGCCTGCTGGGGATGTGGGGCACGAGGTCCCAGAGGGCAAGTCTCTGTGCGATCTCTTTTATGCCAGGGCAGTCGGGGAAAAAGAGAATGAGAATCAGCAGACGGAGTCGCTGGTAAAGCGTGTAGTGCAGCAGTCCCTAAAAGAATGGGACACGATCTTCCGGTTCCGGTATGGCGCTGTAAGGACGTCTCCTACAAGAGCTCCCCGGTCGGGTGATTAATATAGTTCCATATCTACTATACTTTATAGCTGGGACCGTTAGGGATATGGGGAAGCGCACGGGGAAGACACTGCCACCCCAAACCACCACTTCGGGCTCTATCAAAAGGTTCCTAACGGGGGAACCCGAAGACTCCCTAGATGCTGATGGCCTAGGCCGTTCACCGCGTGTGAGTGACTCCGCCTCCCGCCACAAGGCGACGCGCAGACCTCGCTCCCCCTCTCCCTCCATCTTCTCCGAGTGCGAAGAAGGGACCTCACACCACTCGGAGGTAGCTGCGTTAGTCAGCGGTCTGCCTACCAAGAACGAGCTGGCCTCTATGCTGCACAGCTTGGAACGAGCAATCAAAAAGGAAGTATCGGCAGTGCGGGCAGACCTCTCCCAAGTATTGTCGGGGGTTGAGGAGTCGGAGCAACACCTAGACAGACACGCGGCAGCCATCCGGGATTTGCAGGCCACGACCAAACAATTACAAATAGCCCACAGGATGGCGTTGTACAAAATCGAGGACCAAGAGAATCGCAACCGAAGGAACAACGTCCGTATCCGAGGCCTACCTGAGGCCACCCGGGATGACGACCTACAGGCCTCGGTGCGGGGCATCTTCAACCAGCTCCTAGGCCGTGACACAGACCACCCTCTGAAAATAGACCGAGTGCACAGAGGCCTCAGGCCCCGATCGCAATCATCCGAGCTTCCAAGAGATGTGATCTGCAGGGTACACCATTATGGCGAAAAAAAACTCATAATGAAGAAGGCCAGAGAGGTGAGCTCGCTAGATTTTGATGGTGCCATGCTCTCATTTTTTCCGGACCTAGCTAAGGAAACCTTGGACCGCCGCCGAGCCCTGAAGCCGCTCACAGAGGCTCTCAGGGCGAAGGGGGTCTCATACCGTTGGGGCTTCCCATCATGTCTCATAGCACAAAAGGATGGCAAGTCGGCGGTCCTACGCTTCCCGGAGGATCTACAGAAATTCTGCCTGGATGTAGGCATCCCCCCACCGGAGCTCCCAGGTTGGTCGGAGGGTCTGTCCCCGCTTCCCCCTTCTCAGGACTTTCAATGGCAGAAAGTGACCCGCAACCGTAAGTCTACCTCGCTAGAGCCTGCTACTTAACTATTGATGGCGGTCAGCGTGCGGACACAGGCTCATATGCAGGGGGGAAAGAACTTTGCTGTTCACTTCAGTTTATCTTCACACAGCTCAAGGCCCTCTTAATGTGTACGGATTTCGTCTGATTCACGTAAAGCACGATACCACACAGGCTAATATTACTGACCCGATGGCTTCATGTGACTGCACAGCTTCATATCCCCAAGTTGGAAGCTGGTATTAAAAACAGACTCTGGGCCATCCACACCCGCCCTTGGGTATGTCTATGGACTGTGTTGTTCATCCAGCGGATGCCCCCGCTTCACCATTTGAGGGTACTTGGTCTGTGGTACAGAGAGTTAATTTTAGTTCAAGGTTTTTTGTCTTTTTGGTTTCTGTTTTTCTGCTTGTTCCACCCCCCTCTCCTTACCCGGGAGTTTCCGGGTCCGCAAGCTGACACTAACGGCCATTTGTTCCTCGATAATGGGGTCCCTCAGAGACCCACGGTTCACCTATATATATTTCTATTATGTCTTTGATATGGTAGGAGTTTTGTTGCAACTTATTGACCGGGGACTCGGGGGAGTGCAGTGACGGCAGTAGGTGTCGGTACTCCCTGGACTCCCTGTTCTCAGTGTGGCCGGGGGGGTCTGGGCAGCCTGGCCGGGGGGGCCTCTTCCCCACTAGTGGGGGTGGGGTCCCCCCGGCGGGGTTGCCTGGACTTCGCCCGGCGATGCACCGCATGGTTATGCGTGCCCTCCAATTCCTTATTTGTAGGATTTTTTACTTCTCTCTTTATGTCCTATTCCTACTCTTCTCCTCCATCTCTCCTCTTTTGTTCTATCTCTCTCTTACCCTGTATCCCCTTTTATCTCCTCCCCCCTCCACTCCCGGATTTATCCCACCGATTATATATGCTAACATTCTTGTTTGTATTATAGATGACGACCCTTAATGTTATTTCTCTTAACGTCCGGGGGCTGTGCTCACCAGGTAAGAGGCATGGCCTATATAGAGAACTTAAAAGACTGCAAAGCGACATTGTCTTCTTACAGGAGACACATCTTACCCCATTCACCAAGGTGAAATTATTTTCTCCAACACACCCCACCTGGCTGTATAGTCTCTCGGACGTTAGGAAATCTAAAGGTGTTGCCATTGGCTTTCACAGAGACTCCCCCTTTACAATTGGAGAGACACTGGTAGATAAGAACGGCCGTTATATTTTTGTGAGGGGCAGCCTGGGTGGTATTTCCTGCACATTGGCCACTGCCTACGCCCCGAACCATAATACTATATCTTTTCTATCCTCCACCCTAACAGCCCTGAAGGAGTTTGCGTCAGGTCTAATCATCTGGGGTGGGGATCTGAATATCCCCCTAGAACCCACACTGGACACCTCATCAGGTACTTCACACTTCTCCCGCAGAAAACTTGGGGCCATCCGTAAACGTCTGATAGAATGCCAGCTGATGGATGCATGGAGATTGGGGCACCCGGCGGTGAAAGACTTCACTCACTACTCAAACCTACATGATTCTTACTCAAGAATTGATTATATATTCGTAGACCACCACCACTTAGATCTAGTGGTTAGCACGGACATTGGTCCCATGGTGTACTCAGATCATGCCCCGGTCTGCTTAACCGTCCGGGTGCCCGATCTCCCACGCAGACCTTGCAACTGGAAACTCAATGACACTCTATTACGAGACGAAATTGACAAAAAAACGCTTAAACGACGACCTAGTAACATATTTTAAGGAAAACTCTACCCCTGAGGTCTCCCCTGGAATTACTTGGGAAGCCCATAAGGCCTTTGTTAGAGGGAAGCTCATAGAATTGGGATCAAGGAAAAAGAAGGATAGACTTAAAAGACAGTCACAACTCATTAAGGAGATAGTTGACTTAGAATGAAAGCATAAAACAAACGCTTCCCCCCTTCTCCTTCACTCCCTGACATTGAAACGTGAGGAACTGAAGGACATTTTTCAATTAGAACAGAAAAACTCTTTTAGAATAATTTCCCAGAACTACTATGAATGGGGCAACAGGTCAGGGAAACTTCTGGCTCGTTCTCTACAGAAATTGGCCTCTTTCATCCCTAAAATTAAGACACCCACAGGGGAATTAGTTCATGTGACCAAAGTAATAGCCAGGGAATTCCACGCATTCTACCAACAACTATACCATGTACCCGATAAGATTATCGATCCGAACGAACGAGCTAGAAAAATTTCCCAATATTTAAACCAAGCTAACCTACCACGGCTTTCTATTTCCGCGGTGAAGGCGCTTGAAGCAGATATCTCGATCCATGAGCTCTCCACTGCACTGAGGTCGATGGCAGCGGGCAAGGCCCCTGGCCCAGATGGCCTCACGGTCGCATACTACCGTACGTTCTCAGAAAAACTGTTACCTCACCTAACTAAATATGTGAACGCTGCAGCGGGTGGTGATTGTTTTAGGCCAGAAACCCTACATGTCCACATTACTATTCTACCCAAGCCAGGGAAAGACCCTAGTCTGTGTAGTAGTTACCGCCCCATTTCGTTATTAAATATAGATGCTAAACTATACACAAAAGTACTTGCCAACAGGCTTCTCCCTTTTATCCCGTCATTGATCTCCCAGGATCAATGCGGTTTTGTCCCGGGACCTGAAGCTCGTGACAATTCTTTGAGAACACTAACCCTCATATCTTACGTTAGGTCGGTATCCCAGCCCACCCTGCTACTGTCCACTGATGCTGAGAAAGCATTTGACAGGGTGGGCTGGGACTATCTCATGGCAACTATTGACTCCTTCGGTATAGGCCCTAAAATGCAACAAATGATAGCAGCCATATACAATCGCCCAACAGCCCAACTACGTATCGTTGAGTGAGCCATTCTCCCTATTTAACGGTACCAGGCAGGGGTGCCCGCTCTCCCCGATACTTTTTGCTTTATCCCTTGAACCACTCTTGTCAACTATCCGACAATCCCCGAATATACACGGGGTCCAAGTGGGCCAACGGGAACATAAATTTGCAGCCTATGCTGATGATATTCTATTTTATATCCAGCAACCCCGAATCAGTATTCCAAACTTAATGCAGGCTTTTAATACCTATGGCGAAATTTCTAATTTCCTCATTAACCTGACGAAATCTGAAATTCTAAATATTTCAATCCCAGAACCTTTAAAATCCCAGTTGAAAAGCTCCTTGCCTTTTCCCTGGCAATCTTTCACTCTGAAATATCTGGGGATTTTCCTCACATCAAGCCTCTCACAATTATTTAGAGCAAACTATATTCCCCTGCTGAACTCTATCAGATCTGATATACACAAATGGACTCACCTTGCGCACTCGTGGATGGGCAGGATAAATGTGATAAAGATGAATCTACTACCCAGGCTGCTTTTCTTGTTTCAAATGATCCCTTATAATATCCCACCTGGTTTCTTCTCTACTCTCTCTTCCCTCCTCACGAAGTAAATCTGGAATAGGCGCCGTCCACGACTGGCTAAACAGTGTCTGTTGAAACCTAAGAGTTTAGGGGGACTCTCTCTGCCTAACATAAAAGCGTACTTCCAGGCGGTTGTCCTGGCCAGGATGGCTGACTGGAAATTTCAAAAGAATAATAAAATATGGGTTGACCTTGAATGTGAACTCAGTGGGAGAGAACTGTATACACAAATGTGGATACCTAAAAACCATAGACAGTTAGCAGACCTCACTTCTCCCCTAACTAAATCCTCTTATGATATATGGGACTCAATACATAGACAACAGAAATGGAAATATAATTCGCCTCTGATGCCCGTCACTGGCCATGCTTTTTTCCCACCTGGAGAGGACAACCCGAAATTCTGCTCATGGCTATCTCAATCCCCAGTGTGCCTTCATCACTGCACAACCAGGCAGGGCCTAATCCCTTTGTCAACTTCCAATTCTTACTCAACTCTTTCATTCTTAGACCAATGGAGATATCAACAACTGGCCCAATTTGTCAAAAACTTACCAAAACCTCTCAGGACACTGTCAGACCTTAACCCAGTCGAGGAGATTTTTGCTTTGCCCCAACCCCCCCGAAGATGCATCTCAATCTGCTACAAAGCCATCCAATCCCTACAACCAGATCACTGGCCATCTTTTCTTCATAACTGGGAAGTTGATCTCAACTCCCCCCTTTCAGATAAACAACGCTCAACTATACTACAACTAACACACTCGTCCTCTATATCAACTAGAACCGCTGAAACCAATTATAAACTTCTAACGAGATGGCACTACTCTCCAGTTACCTTACATAGGTTTTTTCCAGATGTGTCCCCATTATGCTGGAGGGGGTGTGGAGAGAAAGCCACCCACGCCCACATCTGGTGGCATTGCCCACATATAAAACCTTTTTGGGCGGAAGTCAAATATTGGATTGAAAACATCCAAGGCACAGCTTTAGAGTTGGATCCCTGGTTGATGCTCTTTCATTGCACATCGGAACCAGCAGGACGATATAGAAAGTCAATTGTCCCTCACTTGCTCAACGCAGCAAAAATGCTAATTCCTAAGTTCTGGAAGCAAATCACCACTCCTTCTATTAAACAATGGTTCCAGGCGATAGATAACGTATATTATATGGAAGATTTAACATATGATCTGAAAGGGAGATCCGATCTCTCATCGAAAATATGGTCCTGCTGGTTCGCTTTTAAATATTCATCTAAATATGCGGAAATTATGTCGTCTGAATGATTAAATGTGTTTCGTTAACCATTTAGTATACTGAAGCTTAGGTGGTGAATCCGGGAGTGGATCCCTTCCCCTCTTCTATCTCCCTGTCCTATTCCCCCCCCTCTTCCTCTTCCATATCTATCTCACCTGTCATTCTGGTCATTTTCCCTACTAATCTTTCCTTTACTCTTTTTATACCCTTGAGTTACTGTTCCCAAATTAACAATGCTGGGTCTTATTGATGTAGGCAGACAAGCTGTGGCTGCAGGTAAATGGGTTGAAATTGACCCTCCCCCTACGTGGGAGGTATACCCTTATAAAGAGTCGCGTTTGGCCCCAAATGCGGATGGCCGGGTGCGACCATAGTTGGTAACATCAAATGTCAGCCACTCTTTATTGTTTATTGATTATGTGGATACCTGGCGATAGCCTTCACATTGTTACTTCTTTTCTTTATTTCTTTAAATGCTGTTGTAACCAACATGTAAGATTATGTTTTTGTACTATTTTCTCTTTATCTCTCAAATAAAAACATATTATACAAAAAAAAAAAAAAAAAAACACTC
>BLSH010355839.1:326326-354311 GCA_018402905.1 Glandirana rugosa | reverse complement strand
TAAAAAAAAAAAAAAAAAAAAAAAAAAAGAATGGGACACGCAAAGCCAATCCACCACCATGTCAGGCTCGGTGGCCGACGAGGCCCAGGAAGATACAAGCTTATTCCGGCCTTATGATCCCTTGCTCAGGTCTCCGAAGAGTTGTCTGGGAGCTCAGCGGTTCAGGAACTGAAGCTAGTGACAGCTTTCCTGGGGAAGGCTTCCATCGATCTTATCCGCCTGTCGGCCCGGACTATGCTATCCTCGGCCCCCGTCAGGAGGGCATTATGGTTACGCCCCTGGCTCGCTGACCCGGCGTCCAAGCAGGCCTGGTGTAAAATTCCCTTTGAGGGATCTTCCTTATTTGGTAACAAGCTGGACAGCACCATAGCCCTGGCCATGGGTGGGAAATTGGAGTTCCTGCCTCAGGACAAGCACCTGTTTGGCCAGAGGAGGCCTCAGCTAAGAAGAAGCGGTACAGAGCACTCAAGGGAAGCCCGCTCTTACAGACCAAGCAGAGACTTCAGGAAGAATTGGAAAAGGGGGCAGGCCTCCCAGAAGCCTGCTAAGGGCCAAGCGTCCGGTGGATGCGAGACCGCTAAGTCGTTTGGGCCCGTCAAGCGGGTCGGGTAGGGACGTGTCTGTGTCTTTTCCAGCACCTCTGGACGGCTTCGATCTCGGACTACTGGACCATCAAGACAGTGTCAACAGGTCACACTTGGTCCTTCACCGCTATGCCTCCCCTCAAATTTGTTGCAACGCTACTACCAGGGTCAGAAGAGAAAAAGCAGGTCCTCTTGGGCTACGTGGAGTCATTGGTGGAGCAGGGAGCCGTGGTGCCTGCCCCGAATGATGAAGAGTTCCAGGGAGTTTACTCCCCTCTTTTATTCGTACTAAAGAAAAATGGCAAGTTCCTCCGGTTCGCAGTCGGGCTGAGGCATCTGCAGTTTACCTGTCTTCCTTTCGGGTTCTTGACTTCACCCCGCACCTGTACCAAAGTTCTTCTGGCTGTGGTGGCACTCATCAGGACGTAAGGGATCTGGTTGTATCACTATCTCGACGATCTCCTCCTACTTTCTCAAGAAAAGGAGCAGCTGCTCGTCCACAAAACTCAAGTTATCTCCACCCTGGTCGAGTTTGGCCGTCTGTTAAATCTAGAGAAGAGCCAGCTGGAACCAGTGCAGCGCTTAGTATACCTAGGGGCTCAGTTCAACACAGTAGAGGGCACGATCTCCCTGCCAGCAGATAAAATCCCCATCATCTGAGAGAGGGTGTCAGTGAGAGGCCCTAACATCCCCGTACCTGAGGGCCTCTCACTGTCTCAAGATCATTGGCACAATGGTCTCCACAACTCCAATGGAGGCTTCATCCCTTCCAGGCAGGGTTCCTCCTACAATGGGATTCAGGCGACAACAGCCAACTCATCTGCATAACATCGGCTATGAGGGCCAGTCTCCCCTGGTGGCTGCAGCGAAAGAACCTACTTGCCACTCCATCGCCCCCATCTCATGGGCTGTGGTTACCACTGATACCAGTGGTGCGGGATTGGGAGCTCATTACGAGTCAGAACTGGCACAGGGCTGTTGGAATCCCTGCACCCTTGTCCTGTTTTTGAATGTTCTGGAGCTTCGGGCAGCCTTTCATGCTCTGCAAGCCTTCAGTCATCTCCTGAAAGGGAAGGCGGTCCTGTTAAGAATGGACAATACCACGGCAGTCTCCTATGACAGGGGGGGACTCGGAGCAAGGTAGAAGTTGAACCAATCATGTCGTGGGCCTGGAGGAACTTAGTCAACCTCTCGGTGGTGTTCGTTCCCAGAGCTCAAAACCTTCAAGTGGACTTTCTTTCCAGGGTACGACTAGGCAACAACGAATGGTCCCTCCACATGGAGACATTCAAGTGGATTCTGTCATTGGGAGTCCATCCCGAAGTGGACTTGTTTGCCTCTCCCTGCAACTTCAAGGTTGAGAGATACTACACCCGGAGCCGCTGCAGCCAGGCCTGCCCTGATGGACAGGTGGGACTTCAACAAGGCATACGCCTTTCCCCTATTTCCAGTTACCCTGAGATTCCTGCGGAGACTCTGTGCGGAGGCGGTCAAGGTAGTGATGGTAGCTCCTTACTGGCCAAACAGGCTGTGGTTCCCCCTCCTGACTCAACTGAGAGTTTGGGAACCAGTACCCCTTCCCCTCAGGCCAGACCTGCTATCCCAAGGGACAGTCCTACACCCCTGTCCAGTGGTCCTGAGGCTGACGGTCTGGTTCTTGAGAGGGGGGGTTGGAAGCCCTTGGCTGCGCAGCAGGCGTCATCTCCACTCGCATGAGCTCAAGGAGAGCAAGCGCAGAGTGTACGGAAAAATTTGGGCCAAGTGGAGTTCTCATCCACTGGGGAAAGGTCATTCAGAGACCTGGAGGTCCAAACAGTCTTGGGGTTCCTGCAGACTGGTCTAGACCTAGGCTTGGCAGTCGGCTCACTGAGAGTTCAAGTTTTGGCCCTGTCAGCCTTCTCTGGGACCGCATGGGCCTCGCACCCTCTGGTCCGGCAGTTCTTTAAGGGAGCAGCGAGACTTAGACCACAAAGGAGACCAAGGTTCCCAAAATGGGACTTGCCCCTAGTACTTGATTCACTCTCAGAACTCAATATTACATCTGGGCCAGCTTCCATTAAAGATCTGTCTATGAAGGCCGCCTTTCTGATGGCAGTCACCTCGGCCAGACGGGTCTCGGAGATTGGTGCCCTCTGCCATAAAGAGCCATTTTTGACTTTTTTCCCCAACAGGGTAGTACTCATACCCATGCTCAAGTCAAACCCAAAGGTGACGTCAGTATTCCATGAGAGTCAGGAAATTACCTTGCCCACGTTCAAGACTCTGGGGGCTGGGGATGTTCACCCGCTGGATGTGAGCGAAATACTGAAGGAATACCTCCAAGTTACGTCTTCCTTTAGACGCTCGGACTATCTTTTTGTCTTAAACTCTGGAAAGAACAAGGGGAAGCGGGCCTCTTCCAGGACAATAGCGGCCTGGATCGTCCAGTTGATCCAGCAGGCATACAGGGCTAAGGGGTTGGCTCCTCCGGAGGTGGTGACAGCTCATTCGACTAGAGGGTTAGTGTCATCTTGGGCGGCTGCTCATCATGTAGCTCCAGAGGTCATCTGCAGGGCAGCCTCCTGGGCCTCCATCAATACTTTCATGTTGCATTATTGTGTTGAACCGGCCTCTTTATCTTCTGTAAACTTCAGACGAAGTATCCTGTCAGTTGACGAGGCAAATGAAATCCTTTTTTTGTTCAAGCATACCCTCCCGTGTGGTTTGGCTAGTTATTTCCCACATGTAGGCTGCCATGGAGTCTGTCAGGAAAATGGAAAATTTCCTATTAAATACTTATCGTAATTTTCCTTTCTTGATGGACTCCATGGCAGACGGAGTACCCACCCATGGATGAGGAAGTAGGATATTTACGGAAAACGGTCTCCTGCTGGAAGCACACATTTATGGGAATAGGGTCCTATAGCATTGGAGAGGAGGTGGAGTTAACCCACACGTAGGCTGCCATGGAGTCCATCAGGAAAGGAACATTACGGTAAGTATTTGATAGGAAATTTTCTTATTTTTTTTTTACTTTTTGCTATAAAACATATCCATAAAAAAATATAAAAAAACAAATTATTCATTAGTTTAGGTCAAAATGGATTCTTCTACATACTTTTGGTAAATAAAATCGCAATAAGCGTTTATTGATTGGGTTAAGCAAAAGTTATTGCATCTACAAACTATGAGAATTGATTTATGGCGTTTTTATTTTATTTTTTACTGGTAATGGTTGTGATTTTTGTGTTTTTAGTGTAACGGTGATATTGCGGCGGTTGGATCGGACACTTTTTTGGGACCAATGACATTTGTACAGTGATCAGAGCCAAAAATAGCCACTGATTACTGTATAAATGTATTCTTTCACTGTGTTTTAACTGTGTGGGGGCTGGGCTGGCAGGTACATGATAGATCTAACTGATCCCCATTACAGGATCAGGAGATCACTGTCATGTCTCCTGTCAGAACGGGGAACCACCATGTTTGCATTGGCGGTTCCCTGTTCTGCAAACAGGCGATTGCGGACGAACATCGAGTCCACCCAACAACTGCGGCTGCGCAAATGGGCATTTATAGATACCGATTTGTGCAGCGGAGCCACATTGCCACTGTTTTTCTATGCAAGGCGGTTGGCAAGTGGTTAAATGTACTTTGCGGCTGCAACCTATTGCCGCCACCCAACAATACAGAAAAAAATATTTGAAAAAAAGATGGCGTGGGGGTCTCCCTCCTCCAGTCCATACCTGGTATGAATTTTAAAAGTAACCCCATGCCAACATTTTTTAAAAAACGGTGTTGGGTCCCCCCCAGGATCCATACCAGACCCTTATCCGAGCACGCAGCCTGGCAGGCCAGGAAAGGGGGGGACGAGTGAACGCCCCACCCCTCCTGAACAATACCAGGCCACATGCCCTCAACATTGGGGGTTGGGGTCAGCCTTTATTGACGGCAGAGCGTTATTTACTTTTTTCTTTCTTTTTCTGGGTATGGCGATGGCGGCGGGCATCAGGTCTACATCGGGGGAAATTGTTTTGTTTTGTTTTTAAATAAAGGAATTGTCAAAAACCTGTTTATCATTTTTATTTATTTTTGGCACTTTTTTTGGTGAATGGGTAGGGGTACCCCATACTCATTCATATGGAGGGGCCGGGATCTGGGGGCCCCCTTGTTAAAGGGGGCTTCCAGATTCTGATAAGCCCCCTGCCCACAAGGTGCTTTGGGGTGGGGGGGCAGGGCCCCCTGCTCCAAAGCACCCACCCCCCATGTTGAGGATATGTGGCCTGGTATGGTTTGGGCGGGAGCTCACTTGTTCCCCCCTTTCCTGCATGCCCAGATAAGGGTCTGGTATGAATTTTGGGGGGACCCCACATCATTTTTTTTAAATTTTGGCGTGTTTCCCTTAAAAACGATACCACACCCAAAGGGCCTGGTATTGACTGTATGCTCAGCAGGCGCACATCCCACCGAACGCATGAGCATCCCACCGAACACACTTGCTCGGCCTGAACCATTTGCCCAACACTATTTATTACACAGGACTTTATAAAATTAAATGTCACCCATGTTAAGGATCATATCTAACTTAGTAAGAAGTTAGGCTCTCATATTTGTACCACACCAGTAAATTTTTAGTTTTATGATTGACTTTTAAGGCCCCCACATATTCACAACTTTTTTTCTTAAAATAAAGCAACAAAATGTATTCACATAATTTGTACATAAAACATATAATAACATATAAAAGTTCATTAATAAAGATATGGAGAACAGCGACACCAAAATAAATCCATATTTCTGCGCTACATGAACAAAAAACAGCCGCTGCTACAAGATGCAAAATGCAAGTGGAAGATTGCACAATAAACCTCCAACAGGAACAAAGCCTATCCACACATTCCAAAACAATGTGTTAACACAAACCATTACAAGAACATGAGCATATAAACACTCCACCACTGCAAAAATAATTATTAAGAATTGTTAAAAAATGAATTTAAAGTCCACACTTCTAGTGCTCAGTTTTGCGCGCTGATATTCACACCACATGCATGCAGATGTGTTGAGTGATTATACGCCATATCTGTGTAGCGCCACCCATCTGAGGGCCACTGGAAGATGACTGACCCCAAAGGTTGCCCTGACCTTGCAAGTCCCCCAACACCCCTGATACCCTGGGTTCGGATATATATCAAAGTGATACTGCAATTACACAAATACAAGACTGTAGCAAAGTAAACAAGTATTTTACTTAACCACTTCAGCCCCGGAAGGATTTCCCATTTTAGGACCAGAGCACTTTTTCCGATTCGGCACTGCATCGCTTTAACTACAATTGCGCGGGAGTGCGACATTGTACCCAAATGAAATCTGCGTCCTTTTTTCCCCACAAATAGAGCTTTCTTTTGTTGGTATTTGATCACCTCTGTGTCATTTCTGATCGCCGCTATAAACAAAAGAAGAGCGACAATTTTGCAAAAAAAAAATTCTTACTTTTTGCTAAAATACAAATCCAAAAAAAAAAAATAAAAAAAACATTTTTTTCCATCAGTTTTGGCTGATTTATATTCTTCCTCATATTCTTGGTAAATAAAATCGCAATCGGCGTTTGTTGATTGGTTTGCGCAAAAGTTGCCGCGTTTACGGATGATGAGAATTCATTTCTTGGGTTTTTATTTTTTTTTATTCTTTACTAGTAATGGCGGCGGTTTTTAGCGGTACTGCGATATTGCAGGGGACATGTCGGACCATTTTGACACTTTTTTGGGACCATTGGCATTTATACAGAGATCAATGCTATAAAAATGCACTGATTACTGTGTAAATGCCATCAGCAGTGAAGGGGTTAACCTGGAGGGGGCGCTCTAAGGGTTAACTGTGTTCCCTGGGCGTGTTCTTACTGTGTGTGGGCTGGCTTGGCTGGGGGAATGGAGTGATCACGGCTTCCATATACAGGAAGCCTGTGATCACAGCTCTTCCCCCTCTATGAGAACGGAGATCCATGTTTACTTACACGGACTTCCGTTCTCTCACTGCGGGGGGCCATCGCAGCTAGCCGGCGGTGATCGAGTCTGCTGTACCCGCTCCCTGCCCCTCCCCCCCAGGACACAGTGAGTGCTGTGAGCATGCCTCCGGTGGCGCACGCTCACAGCACTAGTTATCGCAGCCACCGTCATATGACGGGGGTTTCCGATAACGAGCCACTCTGTCGCCATCAGACTGCGGTCGGCGGTTGGCAAGTGGTTCAAATTCTTGAAACTGATAAGAACAAGAATGACTTAGGCAGATATCTTTCAGTGTTAAACTTGGTAAATATGTAAAGGGTATGTAATGCAAAGAAAATCACAATAAGTCAGACGGAGAAAGGAAAAGAAGTTTGGGACTTTAAATGAGGATATAGAAGGACACTGACCAATGTGCTTTTTACAAAAATAATTGTTTATTAGCCCTACAAGATCCTGGAGAGCAAGGCAAGTGCCATACATCATAAACAGATTCAGTACATCACAACATGCATTGAATGGCAAACATATGCGTTTATGGTAATTGCAGTAAAGAAATTGTAGGTTGTACAGAAATAATTGTTTACTGACCCTCCAAGGTCGTGGAAGGCAAGGTAAGTACCATACAGAATAAACAATAATAATTCCATCACAACATAAATTAGTAAAAAATGTATAGCAAACATATATGCGTTTATGCATTTGAAACTGCAGAACACTCTGCCTGGTAATTGGAGTGGAGCATCTGCCATGGCGTGAAATAAAACACTTAGGAATGAATAAAAGACCATATGGTCACAAATCTGCGCTCGAATGCAAGTTGCATAAACTCGGGAATAAGCCCAGAAAACTCCTTTCCGGTCTTTGCAAAGGCCCACATGCACCAGTCCATATCACTGCCCTCAGGGACAAGCACGGTCAGCTATCCAACATCCCCTAGCAGATTAATCAAATCCTAGAGGATTTCTATGCAACATAATATGGGTTAGACCCCATAGATGAGCCTAAAGCTGTGTCTATTCTGCAGCAGCTCTCTCTCCCCAAAGTACACCAGGAAGCGCTCCAAAACCTAAATGCCCCCATATCCCCCTTGGAAATTGAGAAAACCATCAAAACCTTAAGCCCAGGCAAAGCCCCAGGACCAGATGGCTTCACCTCTGAGTTCTATAAACGCACGCACGACCTACTTGTCCCCACCCTCCATTCTGTCTACCAAGGCATCATGGACGGGAATCCATATTTATGAACTGGCCACCAAGCCCACATTAAAATTATCCCAAAAAAAGGCAAGGACCCGACGGACCCAGGCTCATATCGACCCATCTCTCTCTTGAATTTGGACTCAAAAATCTTCTCAAAAATTATAGCCAGCAGATTAGCTCTAATCTTGCCCTCTCTCATCCACCCAGCCCAATCGGGTTTTATGCATGGGAGATCAGCCACTAATAATCTCAGGAAGGTTTTGATGGTACTGGAGGCCGCTAAGACGGGTTCTGTCGAAGACGCAGCTATTATCACTCTAGACACGGAGAAAGCCTTCAACAACGTCAGCTTTCGTTGGCTCGCTATGTCCCTCCAAGCGTTTGGCTTCTCACGGCCCTTCTGCCACCTTATAGAAGCCATGTACTCAGACCCAGCTGCCTACGTAGTAGCTGCGGGCCACGTCTCTGACAGAATCCGTCTGCATAAGGGGACCAGGCAAGGTTGTCCCCTATCACCGCTACTCTTCAATCTGGCACTCGAGCCCCTTTCCAGATACCTTCTCACCCAGCCTGGCCTATCAGGTGTACAAATTGGTAAGTTGCATCTCAAAACTGCATTATTTGCAGATGATATTTTAATTTTCTCCTCTGGCCCTTCCTCCGACATGCCCTTTATCCAAGACACTTTCAATCTCTTCCGTCAATGCTCCGGCTTACGCATTAATTTTGTCAAAAGTGAGATCCTTCCCCTATTTAAGCCTCGAACCCCGACATGGGCCCCCAAATCTATCTTCAAAATTGCGCACCCGTCTATCACATATCTGGGGATAAAAATAGGTAAAACACCCTCCTCCATATATCATCTTAATTTCACGCCAACCATCGAGAAAATAACTTATGAAATTCAAAACTGGTACAAACTACCCCTCTCCCTCCTTGGCATGTGCCATTTATACAGAATGATGAGCTTCCCAAAGTTACTATACCCTCTCCAAACTATTCCACTGCTACTCAAACACAAAGACGTCCAACACCTACACAAAGCTCTATCATCTTTTCTATGGGTAAACCGCAAGCCTCGCATCTCTCTCCGCAAACTCTTTCTTCCCAAATCTGAAGGAGGCATTAGTCTCCCTGACACTAGACTTTACAATCTATCAAGTCTCCTACAAGTGGCCCTGAACTGGATAACAAACTCCTCTAATTACTCTAATTATGAATTAGAAACCTCCATGGCAGCACCTTACAGGCTCTCCAGCTTGCTCCACTGCAAACTGAAGGACATACCCCCCCATCTGAGATACAATCTTCTAATAAAAGATACGGTTATTGTTTGGAGGGAAACCAGGAAACTACTGAAACTCTCGCCTTATACCTCCAAACATCTGGCGATATGTGGCCATCCACTCTTCCCAGGCCCAGCAACACCCAGCTTTCAAATCCTGGATAGACAAAGAACTCCATAGGTTCTCTCAACTATTTGATCCCTCCACGGGACTTCCTCTCTCCATCGGCAAGGTCTTAAATAACTTCTCTCTTCCTGACCACCATTACCTACAGATCGGTCAAGCTGTCAGCTTTGCCTCGACCCTTCTCCCCCCCAAAGCTTCTCAACACGCTAATAGACTTCTGGATATCCAAATGCTCTAATAAAATTTCAGAAATCTTCAAACCCTTAAGATTAACCCTGTGTCCCTCTAGGACAGCCACTGGCTCTACATCCAAATGGAATAATGACCTGCATTCTCCAGATGCTTTCAACACTATTCTACTGGGTCACGAAATCACCTGCAAATATATCACAAATGAGTTCTGGAGGGAACAACATCTCAAAATAACCCACAGAGCCTATGTTCCCTTCGTTCCAAGTGCCCATGATTCTAAATCTGCTCTCTGCCCTCTATATAACATCTCGAGACCCTCACTGCTCCACAAATTATGGGAATGTCTGCAAATAGCCTCCTTCTGGAGGGAAATTGAGGATTTCACAAGCCAAATTTCCGGACTACCCCCACATGGGCTTATATATCCTCTACTCTTTGGCAATCTAGAGACGTTAACCTCAACCATCCCGAGGGGGCAACTCCACCTTTATCACAAAAATAAGTCATGGATCGCAACCTGTTACATGGCAGCTAGAAGAGCAATCCTTCGGCATTGGATATCCCCCACTCCACCCAGGCTTAAGGAAGTGGTATTAGATCTGACCAAGCTTATGAAAATTGAGAAGTTCTGCTCTACCAGTAGGACCTCCTACGATACTCACCGCTTCCATTGGAAATGGTCTTCCTTCCTTGATAATATCTCTCACCTCCTAGACAAGCACTTTTACCTTGACACCTCTGTAACTTTACCTAGACCCGATCTGTGAATTCCTTTGATGTTCCTCGGAGCCTGGAGACCAAGAACCTGATGCCGGAAAAGGCCGTACTCTACCCCCCCAATCATCTCCAGGGCTAACGCCCTCCCCCCCATACCCGAACACAAGTGTTTTTAACTCAAGGATGAGCACATAGTACTGCAACCACCTGGTGTATGCGAGCACCCCCCTCCCCCGCTTCCCTCCCCCCCCCTCGTCTACCCTGTATGGGTTGTTCCTTTTGCATGTTCTGCCTTTTGGACATTTGAGATTTATGTTGTAATTCGCTATCTATTCTACTTGATACCACATAATGTCTGTAATAACATTACTGGTGTATGTAGAAACGAAGAAAAACCTAATAAAAAATAAAAAAAGACCATATGGTAATACAAAATTGGCTTCAGTAGAGAGATGGCATCATTGTAAATCCGACGCATTTTGTGGGATAGTACCCACTCATCAGGGGTAGATGCACACATATCTGTATAAAAAGTAACAAAGTAACAATATCCAAAGGTCTAATGGCATATCTGTGTAATGGAGTACATGATATAGGTACAAAGGGGGGCGAGATAATCAACCTACCCTTGAAGAACGCCATGTGCAGTGTAGCAATGTGGGCCAGACCAATTGGAAGTCTGTCACGGGAGCTGAGGACAAAGTGGCATGAGCCGGGTATGGAACCACCATGCAGACCACTCGGACAGCAGACATCTTTGGATGAATATGTGGGTGTAAATGGGTTGAATGAAATGTGAATGTGTATGAAGGGTGCTGAGTGTGAAAACAAAATGGCGAAGCCATACACCAAAATAGGCAATGGGGGGCAAAAAGTGCCTGTGATAAGGTACAAAAGGGTTGGAGTCAGAAAAACCGAGACCAAGATCCACCATCAAGGGTGGCTATGGGAGAGGTGCAAAAGGTGTGAGAGAAACTAAATGTCAAATAATCACCACAGATACGAAGTCAGGGAATGAGTCTGCAACCAGCCGTGTCCATGTGCATGTATAGTGCTATCATCATGATGTTTGCTAGCAAGTGGACTCTGCATAAATACACCCAGCCAGCCCAGTAACCCCACCCAATGTTACACAGGAATGACCAGGTGAGGGAGGGTGTCTGAGCCAGGGGTGTGGTCCCCACACACCTGGCCAGGATCGCTCCCCCCAATTGTCAGCCAAGATGGGAAAACATATTGCTCCTGCCTAAGTGCACCAAATGGGTCACAAACATCATGGGGCGATGGTGCGCAGATCAGCCGATCCATCCCACCCCATCCCCCCATCCACTGAAAACAGGGAAGGAGGGAAGAAAAGGGGGAAGGGGAGATCACCGAGAGCGCATCGCAGCTCCCTATAAGACAAACGCCAGCTGTACCAACCCAATGAACACCAAATGATGTAACCACACCATATTCGACAGGGTGCCCAAGCAGCACTGTGGGACTGCCAGGAAGCAGCATACAAAATTAGATCTAACAGCATTATAGGTGTTGCTGAGTGTCCAAATAATATCCTCCATCCCTGGTACATATACTGGAGAAACGCAAAGCAAATGGGACTTTGAATGAGACACAGATGAAACTGCGTCTCCATCCCTAATTCAATGAGAAAGGAAAAGAAGGTTGGGACTTTAAATGAGGATATAGAAGGACACTGACCAATGTGCGTTTTACAAAAATAAAATCGCAATCGTCGTTTATTGATTGGTTTGCGCAAAAGTTGCCGTGTTTACGGATGATGAGAATTCATTTCTTGGGTTTTTTTTTTTTAATTTTTACTAGTAATGGCGGCGATCTGTGATTTTTAGCAGTACTGCGATATTGCAGTGGACATGTCGGACCATTTTGACACTTTTTGGGACCATTGGCATTTATACAGCGATCAGTGCTATAAAAATGCACTGATTACTGTGTAAATGCCATTGGCAGTGAAGGGGTTAACTTGGAGGGGGGGCTCTAAGGGTTAACTGTGTTCCCTGAGCGCGTTCTAACTGTGTGTGGGCTGACCTGGCTGGGAGAAATGAGTGATCACGGCTTCCATATACAGGAAGCCTGTGATCACAGCTCTTCCCCCTCTATGAGTTTTGCTGTGCAATAGTGACCAGCAACAGAAAATAGCATGTGGTTCTTTTTTGAGGCTTTATTGTAAAGAGATGCCATAAAAGTGTCTGCATGCAGGGTGTACACAGGGTGGGCTTCTGCCCGCTCACCAATCCAGATGATACCAAGGCTCAAGGGAATAGGATGTCCTGGAATAGGCTCTTGAAGAAACTGCAACCAGTGAAGGGTCCCTGGCCATGCACCTAGCGAGGCTGGGATTCTGCTGTAACTCTACCGGTAATGACCCCGACAATCATTCGGCTGACAGGGAGCTGGCAATGGTGGAACTGCTCCCTTACTTGCTGTAGACTGTTTATGCTGTCTAGGCCACGACCATGTTCCTACTCCTGCCCGCCCCAAAGCACCCCCCCGATGTTGAGGGCATGTGTCCTGGTATGGCCCAGGGGGGAGTACTTGCTCACCCCCCCTTTTCCTGGCCTTACAGGCTGTATGCTTGGATAAGGGTTTGGTATTAATTTTGGGGGGGGATGCCATTTTTTTTAATCAGCTGACAGTTGATGACTCATCTGTTGTTAAGGATGCGGCGGCTGGCTTCTGGGTCCCGCTCCTTAGCAACCTATTGACTGTGTGCTCAGAGGAAAACATCCTGCCGAGCGCACAGAAAATTTGAGTGTTCAGCAAATACCCGAAAGGGCATTGTTCAGGCCAAACTTATGCTTGGACGAACGGCTCACTCATCCCTACTTGTATACTTTAACAGAAAAGTTCATTCACATTAGGCAATGAGACATAGGCAACATAGACATCTCGACCCAGTGGTAGAGCATCATGTCCACAGAGATGATACTCCAACAAATCAATAGCTTAAGAAACACTCTATGACCATAAGGTGTAGTGTTTGCAGTCCATAAGCTAGCTTCCCTACTGTATTGCCATCTAGTGGCCAAAAAAGCAGTGCAACAACACATTTGTTATAAAGCAGCATATTATGGTTAACACTTCAACTCTTGACCTGTGGACAGTCTTCATCGACCTACAAGAAAGCAGAAACACATCTTATCTAGATGACATTCCTAACTAATAGATAGCTACTTTGAAAATAAATATAATAGTTAACAAATGTATTGCACAGAAAGAAAGATATCTTCCCTTCTTATTTTCCTTGAAATTACTCAGTAGGCCAGTCCTGTAGGCCTAATAAAAGCACAACAATGCAAAAAACAACTGCAACCATTGGGTTGGTTTCATTTTTTTCTCTTTAGGTAGACAAGTTCAAAGAACTGGAAGAAAGGCAGAGGATCCCCTCTGCAAGATCCAACATGAGTAAATTAATCTGACCACTGACCAGTAGCACATGTCCAGATGGAGGTTACCCCCTGTCTTGGGCAACACTTCAGTTCTTCAATCCAACCTTCTGGTGGCCAGCAAACTTTAACAAAGCCCTCTGGGGTATAGACTGCAACAATAGCAACAAAGGAATGCAAAATCCCATCTATGAAGTTCTGTATCAGGGACTTGCACCATTCTCCCATCAGGGCCCCAAATATTGACTGACCACTCCTGATCCCAGCAACCAGCTTTCTTTATAACAAGCTTGTCCATGAACATAAATCTCTCCAAGCTTCAGCTGTCTCTGACATGTAAAAACTTCCACCAGAAAACAGGGCAGTTCTGGTTCCTGCAAGGTTTGGGGACACAAAGGTATTTATTCCCAGACCTCTTTGGCACATCATTCCTTATGATGTTCCTCAATCTCTTCCATCAATTGGCTGGGAACATACAAGTATTCATACCCATGCTCCAATACTATCTGACTCTGGACTATTCTTTGTAGCCTGGAGAACCTGAGCAAGTCCTCTACATTCCCTCTTCCTGGAAGAACACAGGTATTCTCAGCCCTCAAATCAATTCTTTATGCGCTTTATCCTGGGCTTTAGCTCTGGCAAAGGTGTGAAGAGGGGACCTATCTGCTATGCACTCTTGGTAAGCCTCACTTAGTTACAGCCGCTTGCTTGCTTGACTGTCATGTTCCTTTTCTACCACTTTAGGGCCAGGTGCAAGAGTATGTGCTGCCTGCCTCATGCTACTCCACTCTATCTCACCAGGACCACTCTGATTGCGACCCTTCTGAGGAGTCTTACTCTGCTATGTTCCCCTCACTCTGTTGTGGATCAAACTTGGGTGACCTTGGGTTAGTCCCTATGTCACCTGCCTCCCTAGCCGGCTCACCTTTTTCAGTGGTTACCTCTGGCTCTTCTGTAACGCAGGACACAAGGATCACAGCAGTTGCCGGCATCTCTGTTTCTGACTGCACTGCAGCCTTGGCTCACTGGCAGATACAGGTGGCTCAGATGTTCTCAAAATCGGCTTCTGTCCATGACTGCAAGCTTAGCCTCTCCTCCTCAGTCCTAGCCATGAAGATGTTCTGGCTCCTTCCTGCTTAACAGTAGTTGAGGAGCCTGACATTTAATACCATAGCCCAGTCCATCAAGGGGACCCTGGTGCCTCTGCGCATTAGCCCGTACTCCAGTTTACTGTGTAGGTGGTGGGTGGCAAACTGCTGGGTGTCAACTTTATGAGCCACTCCCTGCAATGTCCACAATGAATCCAGGCTTTTACTGCTGTTGTGGACAATTTGCGTACAAAAGGCATAGATCCCTTCATTTTACCCAGTGAAAAACAGCCTCTGTGCACTAACCACACACCTGTGTCTGCCAAATACTCTTGGATCTCAGCCAGCCAGGCCAAACACCCTGGGGGCATGACACTACCTGGTGCCATCATCCAAAGAACTGAAAGAGCGCAACTATAGCTCTAAAAGGAGCCACTGGAAACAGACATGTCCTTCAGTAGTATCCCCTTCTTAGCCTTCTTCCGCAGACCCTTAGCGCAGCAAATACTGAGGTCCAAACTGTGGTATGTTGTCTTAGTGATCCTTATCCTAGTGCTTGGACCCTCCCTGATGAGAAACTAATAGTCTACACATTTATCACCTTCCTAGCCACCTTCTTGGTGCCCCCTTCCAGGGATTGTCAAGGGCATGATAGATATTCAGCTGATCATTTGAATTTTCAGAGGCGGGGGAAATAATCAAATTCTCAGCCTAGGAATTCTGAGCAGACCAAAACAACCACCACATCACTGACTACAATGGAGTCAAAATCTAAATTTGCCTTATAGTCTAACTAGGAGAGTGTGGTACAGGACCAGTCATCTAAGGGTCAATTCACACCAGTTGCTGCATTACAAGGCAGCCGCTGGTGTGCAGTGCGATGTGCCAGGAAAACTTTAAGAAAAAGATTCTTATTGAAATGTCAGACAGTGAACTAGCACACAGGAGACAAGGAAACACTTTTAAGTAAGGTTAAAGTTAGGCAGATCATAGATGATGCAACCAGTGGGTTGAACAAAAAATATATTTGATTCCCCCATCTACACACTGAGCTATTGTATTCTAACAGTGGGGAGAGTTCCTCGCCGTCAGAATACAATAGTCAGTGTTGCTGCCTATAGCCAGCGCCAATGATCAAGCAAAAAACACCCCAACAGGCTGGTCGTAAAGAAGTTGATCAAGAGTTTAGCTTCTGTACAACCAACCTGCTCATAGATGGATCAAAATGTGGCCAGTCCCTTCTGAACTGGCCACATTTTGATCCATCTATGGCCATCTTTAGGCTGGCGTTCCACTTCAAGGAGTAGACATTCCCCAGTGAATACTAAGACTGCACATTGTGGCAGCTGTCAAGGTGAGAGGTAACTTTTAAACACACAACCGAGAACATAGATACTTCTATACAGGCACCAGGGCTAGCATTCAAGAAGTAGATTTTGACCCTAAATAATGTCTGACCTAAAATTGTGCTGTCCTTGAAAGAATAAAATTAAGGCTTTGTCAGGCATGATTTCTTTGGGTATTAAATACCTCTGCATAGTGGTACACTTAAAAGAGAAGCATGGACATAAAAAAAAACAATAATTTATACTCACCTAGGTGGATGCAGCAACAATCTGATGATGCATCTATCCCCCGCCGGCTCTGCAGTGAGATCTAAGCAATCAAACCCGATTGATCGCTCAGTTCTCCCCCTCCACTCTGAACAGAGAGCCATGACTGTCAGTCATCGGCTTTCTGCTCTGCCCCTCCAGCTCTCACTGGAGCTCTGGGCTGTGAAGGGGCTGGCTCAGGCTCTCAGCGGATTGCTGAGAGCCTGAGCCAGCTGCTGGTCCAGGCATCTGGGTGGATCCCAACCGTAAAGTTAGGATCTATCCAGAGCCTTGACTGGCTGAGTGATCCCAGCCAACAGCGGACTTTAGCACCCTGTCAGCTGAAAAATGGGTCACAGGAATGCAGGATGACCTGCACTCCCTTGACCTACAGGAGACGTATAGCCAAATTAGCTTTCTCCTTTAAATTTTACTTCTCCTTTAAGCATTTCTTAGCATGCATGCACTTTATTTGGAAATATATCTGATTATAAATCCCCTTTAAAATCACATTGACACCAACTAATATACTTGCCACACAGTTTGAAATATCCTGAAAGGGTTGTTCTCTTGTACTGTGGAAAAAAGAAATGTTATAAAGTATGCCAACATTTTTGCATGGATTTTGGAGAAGAAACATGAACACTACATGGCTCTTATCCTAAAATGTCTGAAATAAGGACCTGCACACTAGATATGTACAATATGTAAGTACAAGAGGAATCTAACTGCTAGCTATTGAGGATTGAGTGCACTGAAAACACATTGGACCAAAATGATTTCTGTTGAACCTTCATGGAGATTTGATGCTCAATCTACAAATTAAATAGTTACATAGTTAGGTTTAAAAAGACACAAGTCACTTGTTCAGGCAATAGAAAACAATTGACTACTTCCCGCCGGTAGGACATCCATGGACGTCCTCAGTAGTTATACTGGGATGATGCCTGCACGTACAAGCTAAATAGCCACACAATCACCTCATGCGGGTGGCGGAAGGGGGTCCCATCCCCCTGATCCTGCTGTCGCCTTTCCCAGGGTCTACCTGGGAGCACTGCGGCCAGCTGCGATGGCTGCACGAAACAGAGAGAGAGAAACTGATGTTGTTCCTCTCTCTCTGTGAATCTGGAAACCGGGAGCAATGAGTATGTGTTCACTTCCGGCTCCACCGCTTTGTTACCTGTCCGTTAGCGGCCAGGAAAGCAGCCAATCACACTGATCTGTGTCTGATCAGCTGCATGGGAGGCCAGAGGTGATATTTGAGGACTAATAGACCCCAGATCTCTCCACAAAGAGGACCTGTCACTGCCCATGCTGTTACAAGGTATGTTGTTCATCTCTTGTGATAGCAATAAAGTTAATCCAAATAAAAGGGTTTAAAAAGTTTTGTATGAATTAAATAATAATCATAAAAAGAAAAAACTTTAAAGCACCCGTGTCCCCCTGTTCTTACACGCAAATGAGAACGGATATGTTACTCCCGAACGCATGTGTAAAACGGTAATCGCACCACACATATGAGGTATTGTCATGAATGTCAGAGCGAGAGCAATAATTCTAGCACCAGGCCTCCTGTGTCACGCTAAACTGATAACCTGCAAAGGTGTTTAACCATTTCACCCTCTGGAAGGATTTCCCACTGTAGGACCAGAGCACTTGTTGCGATTTGGCACTGCGTCGCTTTAACTGACAATTGTGCGGTCGTGCGACGAAATTTGCATCCTTTTTTCCCCACAAATATAGCTTTCTTTTGGTGGTATTTGATCACCTCTGCGTCATTTCTGATCATCGCTATAAACAAAAAAGAGTGACAATTTTGCAAAAAAAACTATATGTCATACTTTTTGCTAAAATACAAATCCAAAAAAAAATATCAAAAAACAAATTTATTCATCGGTTTTGGCCGATTTATATTCTTCCTCATATTTTTGGTAAAAAAAATCGCAATCAACATTTATTGATTGGTTGCACAAGTTGTCGTGTTTACAAACCATGAGAATTAATTTCTGGTGTTTTTAAATTTTTTTTTTATTGGGACTTTATACAGAGATCAGAAATTGAAATATTCACTGATTACTGTAAAAATGTAATTGGCAGTGAATGGGGTTAACCTGCAGGGGGAGATCTAGGGGTTCCCCAGCGTGTTCTAACTGTGAGGGGGCTGGGCTACCATGGGCATAATAGATCTAACTGATCCCATTTTTAAAGCATGGCATGTTAGGTAACTCAGCATAACATCATCTTTCACATTATACAAAAATTGGGGTAAATGTGTTTTTTTTTTTTTTTTTTTTTTTACTAAAGTGTATTTTTTCCAAAATAATTGTGTTTGAAAAACTGCTGCGCAAATACCGTGTGACATAAAAAAATTGCAACTTTAAGGGATATCAAAATCAGGTACCCCATAAAAAACAAACTAATAAGTATCACATTTATAGTTCCTTTCATAGAGAAAGTAAACCTCATGGTATTTCTATTAAATTACCAGTAGGTGGCAGCATAGAGTTAAAAGCCTGAATGACAGAGAGCACGTTTTAATGGAACACTGCTAATATAGCAGGGGGAACCAAAAAGACAGACCTTTGTTTCTGGAGGGAACAGAATAGCAGTTACTGTCTTATCTCTCAGACTGAAGGTCATGTGTTATGTCATTGCAGGTAAGAGGGAGCATATTTAGGCCCATAAACAGGGCGGAATTGATTTAATTTACATCCCTGCAATTAGTAAAGGCTGCTGTCGCTGCTGTGTGATTAAATAACATATTAGCACATGTGCAATTGTTTATTATTTTCTATGAGGATGTTATTCCTGTATATGAGAATGTTTCTATTATAGATATAGATGTGTATTGTTATGTAAGAACAGAATAGCAGTTGCTGTCTTGTCTCTCAGACTGAAGGTCATGTGTCATGTCATTGCAGAAACTTTTCAATAAAAACACTTCTGGTTTCACCCGGCCCACTCCCTTTGCACATTGAAATTATTGACCATACTTTTAGCATATGTGCAACGACATTGGCGCCCAACGTGGGGCCGGGTAAAGAAAACGAAAAGAATCACGTGAGTGGAAAAGAGCGTTTAAGCTGTCCATGATGAAGCTGAGAGAAGATTTAGGGATTAACCGTTGCTGCACGGGAATCATATACCGATGGTTATAGAAAGGTTGCAAGATGAAATCAGTGGGCACTTGATTCACATGATCTCATCAAAACTTGCTAGTTTATCAAGGCCTCCAAAGCAAGTATGGCGAAAGGAAAAACCCGGTGCCACTACATGCGGATAGTCATTGAGGTGATAGATGAATTGGTTGAGACTGAAAGTAAAGAGGCAGTAACACAATTTCTCCAAGTAACTAAGAGATTCATCTGTGAGCTAGAGAAGAAGAGGGACAATGCTAAAGCACCAAACATCAGTGCGAAAGACCCCCAACCGGAACAGCAATTAGCCGATTTGAAACGACAATACCACACCATGCAGAAGTTCCAGGAAACCTCCAGAATTATAGAGGAACAGATAAAAGAGCTGAGTACTAAAAGCAAGGACTCGAGTGACAGTCAGCCAAAACAAGAACCTATTCCAGTTATTCAGAGACTTCACCATGGTATATTGCCAGAGGTGACAATCAGGAAGGACTGTAAGATTGCTGGTTAGATAGGTGAAAAGGAACAGAAAGACAAGCTGTCCTATAAAACCTTATGAACCAGATCGACATGGGACTACAAAAAGGGTATCCCGAGTCCGGGATTGTGGAAGCTGTAGTAAAAGCCATTAGTCCCGGCATAGGTCTCAGAGGTATGCTGGAAATTAAGAATGGACTGACCCTAGTGCAACTTAGGAGCATCCTAAAAAGCCATTACAAGGACGAAAATGATTCCAAACTGTACCAACAACTGATAAACATTTCACAGAATAGTAAAGAAACCGCCTGTTCTTCGTCTCACAAGGAGAAGGCTCTGATGAACACTTTGGGACTGAGAGGATACAAAAGAAATTCCTAAGGTCAGTGGGTACTGGACTGATCACATCAAGTTCCAATTAAAGCAGTATTTAAACAATCCTTCTATTCCAGATGAGGCCCATAATTTGACTGATGGACTGCATATTGGTGAGACATTAGTATCACTCCAAAAGGGACAATTTTCCAAACTATCCATCCCAGTTTGGAACACAACTAAGCGGGATATTATACTACCAGGTCAGACTAGGATGGCATGCCTCAAGCCCATAAAGGCAACCTACCCAGCTCAGGTGAAACTGAAGCAATCAGTGAGTTTGGACACTCACTCAGTGACTCATTGGCTACAGACATCTAGACCAGGACCGGAAGGCCGAGCAGATAACCTACTCATTGACATGAGTCAATCACCGGTAAGGGATGCTAATAGGGAACACTGGGACCAGTGTTGCCAACCCCTCCGAAGTGAAATTTAGAGGCAGGATGCAAAATTTACAAATGGTACCAAAGTTTTACTGACAAAAATCATGGCATTTACTGGCAGAGCCACATTTTTTACTGACACTGCAAGAAAGTACCTACAATGGCAGTTTTCAGTGCTAGACAGTGCAAATATCAATATTTAAACTATAAACATGTAGCTACTGCAATTAGCAATGTGCTTAAGTTAAACAAAAGTCAAAAACATATTTCGCCATTTACATGAAGGTCAGGTTAAAATAACCCAACCAGCAGAGTTCCCCCATATATCAGAGTGTGCAGGATTCCCCCTTACAGTGCAAGGGAACTCTGACATAAAGGATCTGCTGAACCGCGGATGGATTGCAGAGTCAAAATCTTCATACTTATCACCCATTGTGTGCATAAGAAAGAAGGATAGTAGTTTAAGACTGTGTTGCAACTACAGAGAATTGAACCAGAAGTCCATCCCCGACCGCCATCCAATCCCTAGGATCCAAGACATGCTGGACAGCCTAGAAGGAAGTTCATGGTTTTCGGTACTTTACCAAGGGAAAGACTACCATCAAGGATTTGTGGAAGAATCCAGTCGACCACTGAATGCCTTCATCACACCTTGGGTTCTGTATAAGTGGACCCGAATACCCTTTGGCCTTAGCTCTGCACCGGCTGAATTTCAATGCATCATGGAAACTTGTTTAAGGGGACTGAGGGATGAGATCTGTCTGCCGTACAGGAGCATGTCTGTCTGTGGAGCATGTCCGGTTGGTACTGCAACAATATCAGCAACATGGAGTCAAGTTAACAGCTAGGAAACAAAGTCAGATTCTTGGACAAATCATGTCCAAAGAAGGCCATTCCATCGATCCAGCAGACACTGCGCCTGTGCTGGCCTTGAAGGAGAACCAGCCAAAGACTGTTGGAGAACTCAGGAAACTACTAGGATTCATTTCCTACTATCTCCCTTTCGTCCAAAAATTTTCCAGAGTTGCAAAACCTCTCTATGAATTACTGTCAACGGATACAACACCTGTCACAACATCAGCACTGACTAACCAGTCCAGGAAGAAGAAGAAACCATCACCAAAGCTAAGAGGTCAACTACCCTCCCATCAGTCTATAGTCTGGACTGACCACCACCAGGTAGTGCTGAACTAGATTTTTGAGGTGTTAACTCCTCCTTCAGTGATGGGTTACCCTGATTACAGTAAATCCTTTGTTCTGCAATGCAATGCCTCACAAGAAGAACTAGGAGCTGTGTTGTACCAAGAGCAGGAGAAAAAGTTAAAGGTAATTGCTTGCGGGTCTAGAACTCTCACACCTGCTGAGAAGAACTGCATTCTGGGAAACTAGAGTTCCTACTTCTTAGCGATGAAGTGGGCCATAGGTGCTAGGTTCAGAGACTACCTATACTCCTGTGCATCATTTGTAGTTTATACTGACAATAACCCCCTAACTTATGTCCTCACTACAGCTAAACTAAACACAACAGGCCGTCAACGGGTTGCAGGTATTAGCTGACTTTAATTTCACCATCAAGTATCGTCTAGGAAAGAGAAATGCAGGTGCGGATGTACTTTTGCGTATGCCATTAAGTCCTGAACAATACATGCAACAGTGTTCGCAAGAAGTGGACCCCAAAATCATCGGGTGCTTAACCCACGCACTTCAAGTATGTCAGAAGGAAGAAATGCCTTGGCTGTGCCCAATAACCATCCCCCATACAACGTCAACAATAGATGGTACCCAAAAGAAGGTAGCTCAAATACCCAAAGGGACTATAAGGACAGCTCAAAAAGAAGACTCTGTGATTGACCCAATGTGGAAGTACAAAAGCCAAAACAGGGTTCCATGAAAACAGGAACGACAAGAGGGACAGCTGGATCTCTTCATACTAATGAAACAATGGATCAAACTATACCTCGACGAAGATGGAGTCTTGAGCCGAAAAACATCATCAGGTTCTCAACTAGTGTTTTCCAAATTTTCTCATCAATTGGCGTTGAAAGAATTACACAAAGAAATGGGACACTTAGGAGTCAAAATGACTGCCAACCCAATCAGAGAAAGATTATTTTGGCCACATATGCAGAGTGACGCTGAGCAATACATCAACCACCAGTGCACTTATCTGAAAGACAAAACGCCCAAATAAGCCTACTAGAGCTCCATTGAACAATATTGCCACCACTTACCCTTTTGAGCGGTTCTCCGTCAACTTTCTCCATCTCGAGACTTGTAAAGGAAGTTATGAGTACATATTAGTGGTAATCGACCATTTCACCAGGTTTGCTCAGGCCTACGCAAACAAAAACAAGTCAGCAAAGACTGTTGCTGACAAGATATTCAGTGACTTTGTCTTGACATTTTTATTTCCTACCCGAATTCACCATGACATGGGTAAAGAATTTGAAAATGTTCTTGGCAGTAGGGAAACACTGCCACATCCAGAACTCTCACACACCTCCATATCATCCAGAAGGCAATGGACAATCTGAAAGATTTAATCGTACCCTGTGGTCTATGCTTCGGACCCTGTCGCCAGATTCCAAGAAAGACAGGAAAAGTTCACTTGCACAGGTAGTACATGCATACAATTGCACCAAAAGTGAAGCTACGGGGTATTCTCCATTTTTTCTACTGTTCGGAAAGTCTCCAAAATTACCCATCGATAGTATGTTTGACACTCCAGTAATGGAAAAATACAGGACTCACTCCGAGTATGTGAAAACATGGACAGAGAGGATGACTGAGGCCTATCAGGTTGCTTCAAAGGTAGCTTCTCAAGCTGCACAAAAAGGAAAAGAACACTATGACAAGAAGACTCATGGAGTTGAACTTTCACCTGGCAGCAGAGTTCTTGTAAGAAATCTTACTGAAAGAGAAGGACCAGGAAAACTGAGATTGTTCTGGGAAGTTGCTATACATGTTGTCATTAGGAAAAAGTGTGAAGATAGACTAGTGTACGAGGTCAAGCCAGAAATTGGAAAAGGCTGAACAAGGATTCTACACCACAATTTGTTATTGCCATGCATTTACCTACCCATCGGCCGAGGTCAGAAGATACCTGACAGACCCAGTGTCAGAAAACAAGGCAAAGTTCCAAAGACTACTCAACCATCTACACAGATATCTGAGGGGGGATCCGACGATGCATCTGACCATGAACAAGAGCAATGGAGATCTTTCATTTCTGTAACTCAGAGAGACCACACAAGGGAAGACACAGAGCTGAATTCAGAAGCAGCAGAGTTCTACCCTTGTCAGCTTGAAAGGAGTGAGGAAGTTACAGAGGAAAGTACAGAGGAAGCTACAGCGGAAGCTACAGAGGAAACTACAGAGAAAGATACAATGGAAACTAGAGGACAAGCCCGTGGGTCAACCTGAACAAACTGCATGTTCACCAGGTTATATAGAAGAAGAAAATCCTTCATCAGGAAAGCCAACAGAGACAGTTGACAATGACAAAGGCGAGTATGAGGACTCTCCAGATGCCCTTCCTCTACACAGGATCCAGCCCAGCAGTAACAGGAGACAACCAAAGGTTTTGACTTATGACATTTTAGGTCAACATTGTAGTGTTGCCAGAAATGCAGCTGTACAGGTCATAGACTGTATTCCTACTTGCCTTAGCTGGTATTTAAGTCCAGAAAGTTTTACTGAGGACTCTAAAAACTGGTAAAAGTAGTCATGTCTATTATGCTACAGTCTAATAATGGTTACTATGTTAGAGTTGTTTTCTTATGTCGAAAATGTTAGGTGTTATTTTCTGTAGTTAACAAAAAGGAAATGTCTTGCACTCTCCCTGCAGAGATTCCAGGTCAAGCAAAAAAAATAGCTTCAAGTGATGGGACTAGGTAGTTAAGGTAAAGTCAGCCGACAACAAAAAGATAGAGAGTATTAGGTGGTTACACTGTACTGTATTGGTAATGTACCATGGGTATTCCACCTTATTGGAAAAGGACAGAAGTAATAAGGTGTCCCCTAGTTTCCCCATTAAACCTTATCTTCTCAATAACCTACAAAAACCTGTGCTGTAGAGGTTTACTAATTAGTTGGCTATATGCAACAATATCTCACCAGGTACGTGAGCGCTCTGGGCTTAGTGGTAAGCTGTGACATAACTGGGAGTAGATGTTGCAGGGAGGACGGTTCCTCCAATAATTGGATTACTACTTAACCTTGGCTCCCTATGGTTATTGTGAGATGGGGAAAGGAGTGATTCTTATACTAAAATCTGCGTATTTCGAGGACGACATAAAATTTTGTGGGGGAGAGTGTATCACATTTATAGTTCTGTTCATAGAGAAGGTAAAACTCATGGTATTTCTATTAAATCACCAGTAGATGGCAGGATAGAGTTAAAAGCCTGAATGACAGAGAGCACATTTTAATGGAACACTGCTAATATAGGAGGGGGAACCAGAATTACAGACCTTTGTTTCTGGTGGGAACAGGGTAGCAGTTGCTGTCTTGTCTCTCAGACTGAAGGTCATGTGTTATGTCATTGCAGGTAAGAGGGAGCATATTTAGGCCCATAAACAGGGTAAATTTGTTTAATTTACATTCTGGTGATCAGTAAATACTGCTAATATTAGGATACTTACTTGTCCAGGGATTGCGCGATGTTGGCACCCCAGCCGATTTTCTGATTGCCTCTTGGATGCTGCTGCCACTAATTATGGTAAAGGAAACCGGTAGTGAAGCCTTTCGGCTTCGCAGCGGATTCCCCGCTGTGTATGCACGCAGCGCGCTGTGCTTTCTAACTGGCCTGGCGGCGGAGAAGGGGGGCAGAACCCTGTCAAAAACATTTACCCAATCCCCCGAAAGGTGCCACATGTGGCACTGGAGGGAGGAAGAAGCAAACAAGCGGAGTTTCCCCTTTTGTTTTTATTTACAACAATCTACTTAGCTGGCCAGAACTAGTTCTTGAAAGAACCTATTTCAGATTTTCACAGCTCTTAGTGTGAAGAAGCCTTTCCATATATGCAGGTTAAATCTCTTTTCCAATGTCATATGTCACTTTCCTTCCACCCTACCTTATCATCTTAATTCCCCTGTCTGCCCACTATTGCCTGTCCCAATTTCAGTTATCTTCCTCAAGATGACTACCATAAGGTGGATGTTAAGTAAATGCCTACCAGAAATTTAAATTACTGACAAAAAAATCAGTAAGTGTGGATTGAAGACCGGAGACCTTAGAGAAGCACAGTATGTACACGTAAACAAGCAACATTCAAACAGGTGGATTTTATAATATTTAGTTCTGTAGAACAGCTTACAAGGCTGGATTCAGCTGATCACCTGAGGAGTAAAATCTCTTCAAATCCTACCCCCCCCCCCCCACCCCACCCACATGTCTTCAGATTTTTCTGCCAAGTTCTATGTGAAAACTATTTAATGGAACTCTTTGTGCGTTATTCTCACAAAAGTTCATGGTGACTTTTTAGTTTTAATTGATACTTAGGCACTGCACAATTAACAATAGAAAGCTGGTAATTGATGAAGAGAGTTTGGTCACGAAGGTCACATTTGGCTGAGAACACGTTGGTGTAATTTGTTTTTTAAAATGCAATTTCCGGGAAAGAGACATAAATCAACCTGTAACAAAAAAAAAAAAAACTGCTTAATGCATAAATGCATCACTTAAATTCAGCATCTGTGATAAAGATAAAGAAGAGTGTGGCTGAAAGGTAAGTAATCTCTAGCTTTCTCTTTTTTATTATTATTATTTCTCCATTTTTTTTCTCCATTTTTTTTATTATTATTTTCTCTATTTTAATCTAAAGGGCTGAAATTGCTCTTTGCTCAAGGAACCTTTAGTAACCCCTGGATTAACCCTAGGGTTCCATGGAACCATAGTTGAGAAAGGCTGGCCTTTACAATACTGTCTTCATTTGAGCCTCCTTTTTTATTATTCTGTTCTCTTTAGTTTTTAAAGATTGACCCCAGAAAAGTCAATTGAGTTTGCCCTTTTTGGTGTTTTTTTTTAATCTGTTCCAAGCACTTCACTTCTCTTTTTTAAAAAATACTTTTATAGTACTTGTTACGTTACTCTTAAACTTTACTTCTGCTAGGACACCTCAGGGGTAGAGAAGGACGTTTTTTCCTTTGCTGACTCTGTTAGGGGGATCTGCCAGCATCCCTTAGTTAGGTCTAGGGTTGTTATGTACCAAGCCCCTCCCGACCTATCCACAAGTTCGTCAACCCGCGGCATCGGGTATGCGTCAAACCTAGACACTTCATTCTGCTTCCTAAAATCGTTACAGAACCGGATAGTACCATCGGGCTTTGGGACCAGTACTAGAGGGCTCGACCAGGCGCTGTGGGACTCCTCTATTCTAGTGAGGAATCTATCCCTTTTTTGGATGTTAGGGTTTACAAGAAGAATGATGGACTAGAGACGGATTTATATGTGAAGCCGACAGACAGTAATCAATTATTGCTATACTCTAGTTGTCACCCACCAGCAGTGTTTAGATCAGTACCCCGTAGTCAGATGACACGTGCAAATCGCATAGTGAGTGAGACATTGGTGAGACAAGAGCTACTAGTGGAGATGCAAAACAGACTTGCAGACAGAGGTTATCCAATACAACAGTTAATCCATGAGAGACTGAGAGTACAGTCTGGAAAATGACAGGAGAATAAACAGACAGGGCAGACAGAACAAGAGAATTGCTTTTGTTTCACAATATAATTCCCATTCTGCACAGATTTATTCAGTGATTAAAAGACACCAGAAGATCCTTGGAGAGGCTTTTCCAGACATTGAGGAATTTAAATCCCTTCCCTTATAATCTTATAGGAGGGGTAGAACTATTAGGGACATCATTATTAAATATGAATTCCAGAGTGAGAAAGAGAAGGAGTAACAATGTTTTTCGGTCCAAAAAGAAATGGTTCTTTCCCCTGTTTATCTTCTGTTCAGTGCTAGTGTTGAGCGAACCCGGACTGTAACGTTCGGGTCCGTACCGAACTTTAGGGTGTCCGTGGCAGGGACCCGGACCCGGACATTTCAAAAATCGTTCGGGTTCGGTCCGCAGGCCCAGGGACGGTGCCTGTGGGATTTCAAGCCATGCCTGGGCTTGCAATGTCAGGCCCAAGCGAGTTGTGATCGTGACTTGTCTTCTATTTGTCCCCTTTCTTGGTAAAGAAAAACCTGGCTTTTTGTAACAATGAGGAAGAGAAAGAGTGAGACCTTAAGTATAAATTATTACTACAGGGATTATCAAGATGGGGAGGATATTCTAATATTCCCTTCCCTAAATTTAAGGAGTTACAGACCTTTTCGGAGAGGTTCCTAGAAGACCACAGAAAATTAGTGACTTATTTAGACACGTCTTACCCTTAATATAACACTTTGTTTTCGTTAAGAGAACAAGACAGACGGGAC